>PVJA010010108.1:0-58429 GCA_004027025.1 Myocastor coypus
GTTTATAACCAAAGAAAAGAAAATGTATTTGAGGGGTTGATCATTCCTTTGAAAGAGAAGCCTGACAATAATGCAAACTTGTCTTTTCAGGCAAACTGAAGTTTCCACGCAAAGAATGTAAACCAATGAGAAGGACTTTGATGTCTATGCTTTCAAAGACAGCTACTAAAAACTGCCAACCTCTCTTAAAATAAGATGCTCTTTGTCACCCACAATTTTAACTGCAACAGTTAAAAAAAAAAAAAAAAAAAGACTAAAATCAAATTTTACCACTTTGTGCTTCTAAGTAGCTTAAATTTTTACCTATTTTGAGGGCACTCTTAGAAAAATGAGTTTTCTTTTCTTCTGTCAGGCAAGTGCAATTGTCTTAATGCATTTTTCATGTGCATTCTAGCTTTGACAGATAATTACAGAGCTCGGAAGCTGCACTTACCAAAGTGGCAACGTATCTTTTAGAACACCTCAGAGTTGCCTGGAAAGTTTCTCGCATCTAGAAGCTGAGACTTCCTCAGTTTCCCTACGCGTTGACACCTAGGTTGTCATTAAGGTTAGTTCTGCTCTACTTTACGCTCTTCGGAAACAAGGTTTCTTTCAGACTTCTGGGTGTAAAAAGAGCATAAAGTTGCATTTCCTTTTCAACTCCGCAATAGCCTCTCAATGGAGGTTCCATAAAGACTCCCTCTAAAGCAAGGAGCTGTGAAAAGGTCCAGAGTTTATGGCCACACAGACAGTGATGCAAATTAAAATGAAGACCTAAAAGATACACTTTGTTGACATGCAATTCTGTCCCAATACCATGGAAACTAGGATAACACCTTTATCCTTCCTAACTTTCTAAAGATGACTACCAGACTGCCTTAATGTATAGGCAGGAATACACTTGACAGGTCTTCTAGAGGGGGAAGAAAAGAGAGATCATCTTGGCATGTTGGAGGTCCAGCAAGATGGCTCAGTGGTCTAAAGAGCCTGCTCAGGCAAACTTAGGCAACTGCAGGGACTGCAGTTTGATCCCCCGCACCATGCTGCACCAGCCCCACCCCCAAGGCAGGATGAGCCAACATATATATATATATATATATATATATATATATATATATATATATATATATATATATGGAGTGATAGACAGACAGATTGAAAGGAGAGAAGGAGAGAGAGAGATCATCTTGGCGATAACGCGATCCAGTGGGTCTGTAGAAGGAGAGAGACAAAGCCTGTTGGCCCAGTTGTGGCCTGCATTATTGCAATGAGGCCACGAATACCATCAGGGACATCACTTGCAACCGCTGTTGGAAGAAACAGAAGAGTGAGCAAAGTGCATACATAACAAGTCTTCAGCTCCCAGAAGACACTGGGGCGCGGGCCAAGACCTCCACTGAGTGCCCCGGAGCTGGCCACCCGCTCCACTCTGCAGCCCTCCTTGTCAAAGGACAAGAAGGGTCTAATTTTCACCAAAACTCAGACACTCATCTTGAAAAGCTGAGCCAAAAGTTAACCACCACATCATAAAGCACAAAACTTTACCTACCTCAGAAATTACAAGCCGACCTACTGCTTGCTGCTTGCTGCCTTCTGCCTGCCCTGCTTTGCCATGGGCTGTTTCTACACTCAGAGGTCCATCTGCCATGCTAATGTGCCTCGGGGCCAGCCGACAGCAGGCTGGAAGTTACACAGGGTGTGCCAAATAAACCTTTCCTCCATAGGTAGATAGATAGATAGATAGATAGATAGATAGATAGATAGATAGATGGCATTCTAAAATTAAATAGTGTACGTGGAGCTAACCATTCTATCTAAGCTCATTGTGTGCGATCTTTGGGGGAAAGACAACAACCCTGAAACATCACCGTGTTTGGGTGAGGGTGACGCCACCCCCTGTTTGATGCCACCACCTGAGACCAGGAATCTACAGGTTTGACACCTCGTATAACAGTAACTTATGCATTTGGCCCATGCACACTTTGATTTCTGCATGCTTGGACTGCAAGAACTGTAAGCTGAAAGGGAACAGCTAGTATGAAACCCAACAGTATTCGCCATAACTGGGTTTGGCTTTATTTTTTTCTGTAAAGTATTCTTTTTTAGTTAGAATAATAAATAATTGACTTCACAACTGACCCAAAGTACCTGGTGCATAACTAATTGGTTTAAGTGATTTCTTTTGCAATCTCTGTCATTAAAAAGGATGGAAGCAGTTCTTCCAGGAAGTTAAAAAAATCAACCTACATTTAAAAAACACGGGACCTTCCTGGAAAGCACAAGGTCCTGAGTTCAATTCCAGGTACCAAATATATAAACCAGTCAATTAATTTAATTTAATAACACTAAAGCAACCGGAGGGGCTTGATGGTAGAGTACTTGCCTGGCAGGCATGGTATATGCAAGGCTCTGAGTTCTCTCCACAGCCTCCTTCCTCTCCAACAACAACAAAAATTACTAATGTCATTTGAGTTACATCTTCTACTCTACGTTCAACCCATGACATTGCAATGATTAAAGACAAGAAGCATAAGCAGTAACATGAGAAGCAGTGGATAGAAACGAGACAAGACTTTGAGTAGTCATTATCCTTGCATGTGGACTTGGCCAGTCAGATAGCGCTATGAGCCTGATATTCCAATCTGTGATTTTCATATAAAAAGTTTCCCACCTTACAACATGCGGAGACCCTGTGGGCACTGACCACAGTATTCCAGCCCCCCTGTGCAAGAGTTGACGGAGACGGAGGGTGCTGACAACCGGGGTGTGGGAGAGCAAAGCAGACAAGGGAGTCAGAATATATGTCGAGGTTATGGACCACGATTCCACAGGGGCCCTCCTCGCCAAAGACAGCCTAGAGAGGATGGCAATGAAGAAGATAAGGAAAATCAAGGAGGAGGCCCAAGGTCAGCGGCCACCTCAACGTCGGTGCCGTCACAGCTTCAGTTACTGATGCAGATGCCCAGAAACTCCTAAGCCACAAGATGGAAAAAAAAGACAAAAGCAGCCGAGCCACCAGCTGAGAATTCGTCCGCTCCTGAGGCTGAGCAGCGTGGAGCGGAGTACATGCCGACTTGACATCTCTACCATCACCCACAAGAAAAGCTTAGTGATAACATTACCATCATCCGGTTCAGTCATCCAGCAAGAAAAAAACGAATAGGAAATTCCAGCAATAAGAAATGGACAAAAGATTGGAACCGAAGACCTTAAGTGCTTGTTTTTTGCCTGTTGACCAGATAACCAGAGCTGTCTGCATCATATATGCAGCACGGGGTTTTTATTATTTTTACCTAAAGATGTCTCTTTTTGGTAATGACAAATGTGTTTTTTAAAAAAGCATGGTTTGGGCTGAGGAGATAGTTCAGTAGAATAAGCACTTGCCTGGCAAGTGCAAGGCCCTGAGTTCAATCCCCAGTTCTACAAAAAAAAAAAAAAAAGCCTGATATTTTCTCAATACACCTTTAAGGGCTTTTAAATTGTTTCATATCTGGTCAAGTCGAGATCTTTAAGTACTTCATTTTTAATTTGTAATAAAAGTTTACAACTTGATTTTTTTCAAACAAATGTCAACAAATTGCAAGCACTTGTTAATAAAGGATATATATACATATATATGTACATATGTATGTATATATATATATATATATATATATATATATATTTCTTATCCAATTGAGCTACAGTAAAAGGAACTCCAGCGCTGTAAGCAGCATTATTTTTTCTCAGAAATGTCTGAATGTGGCCACCAGCTAGCTGTGTGATCATGCCACCACCTCTATAACCGTGCCTAGGTAGTGGGAGATTGGTAATTTAGACTTCGCGGTGGTCAGGTAACGCAGTCTGTACAACACTGCGGGCAGAGCAAAGCTGCAGCTACTATGGGCCGCACTACTTAACACACTTTGATGTGTTAACCCAGTGCCTGTACGGTACATACGAGCATGTTATGGCCAGCTTTATCCGGTTGGAAATTGAAGCAAAGGATAGAGGATGCAAAAGACTAAGGCAGACCTAAGGTTGCACCACCCAGTCAGAGTAGAAATCAGCTCAGACTCGTACATGGGAGGCATAGTCCTTAAGGGCCCTCACGCCCTGGACAGTTTCCTTAGGACCAAATGCCGGTCTGTGCAGAGAATGTGCAATGCCATAGCGATCCAGGAGGAGCCCTTGAATACGGTGAGGAGGGACCAGTGAGACAAGACGTTACAGAGGGCAGGAGAGACCGCCGTACCTTTATCAGCAGTGCCAAGTTTTCCTCTCCCTGAGAAGGCTGGGAGGCTGGAGCCCAAGATTGGGGTGCATAGTGAAAACGGTCTTGCAGACTCAGAGCTGCCCAAGGTCGTGCAGCGGCTGGAAAACTCGTCCTAGATCTTTATGGTCTTTCCTGGGCTTCCGCCAGTATCTATTCAAACATCACGTCTCAGGCAGTCCCCTGCGGCTTTCTGGCCCTTATTCTGCTTTAAGAGACCAGCCACCAGCTGCAGTCACTTTTCAGCAGATTCCCACAGGCAGAATGCACACTCTGTGAGGAGGACTCTCTCTCCTGCCTAGTTCTCCTCTCCATGCCTGAAACTGCCCGATACACAGTGGGTGCTCAGAAAATATTTGATGGCTTCAGCAACCTGCCGGTATCAACACTGACTGATGCATGGTCTGGACAACAAATCTAGAAGGTCACTTGCAGTGGGATCTGGCAGCTCAAAACACATTTTTCCTTTGATGTGGAATGCATTTTTTAAGGGCTGAGTAAGCGGAGATAAGTCCTAACCCTCTGCTTGGCTCTTGGAAGTGAGAGGGGGAGGCACCTTCTAGGAAGAATTTTAGAGAACTGTTTGGAGGCTATTTATCTAGATCTCTGCTGGGTTTTTCAGTGGAAAGAAATGGAAGCCTGAAGAGACTATATATTTCCCCAGGGCTGCAGAGAGAGATCAGGGATCTAATCGCCTGCCTCGCAAGCACAGGGACCCCAATTCAGTCACTGGTATCACATGTTGTGTCAGCCCCTAAATGCCTGGCACATAGTGCCAGCCACCCAAACTAGGCGTGGTGGTGCAGGCCTGTAATCCCAGCGCTGAGAAGGCTGAGACAGGGGGATTACTGTGAGTCTGAACTGCAAAGTGAGACCCTCTACCCAATAAACAAATAAATTTAAGATAGAATAGAATAAAACCTATATATTTCCCCAAACTATGATGTACACAAATGAGCGATCATCCGCTCCGGTCTAAGTGAATGCCATACTTCAAGTTACCTGTTTGGTACCAGCCAAGGTGACATTGCTAATCCTGGAAGGCCCTTGTTGTGTGATGGTCATCTTCTTGGCAGATCTCAACTGCCGGGGAATTTCTTAACTGTCACAAATCAAAACTCTCAGTAACAAGCTCCATCTCTTCTTTCCTAACAACTTTGGCCACCACAGCTGACAGAGCAAAGGTGCTCCACCTCCTCCATCCCCGCACCTGAGCGGGCCCTCACCGGTTCCCCCAGCGGAACCCTGGCCTCGTCTTGTTGCAGCTCAGTGATGCTCTGCTCTCCCTGGCTTCACCTCCTCCATAAAGCTGTGCTACACATGGCTCACATCTGTCCGGAGGCCTTGCAGCTGTACACCACACGCACACACACACACACACACACACACACACACAGAGGCCTTTGTGTATGTGTTTGTGATTGATTCTGTCTCTGTCTCTCTGTCTCTCTCTGTCTCTGTCTCTCTGTCTCTGTCTCTCTCTGTCTCTGTCTCTCTCTGTCTCTGTCCTCTCTCTCTCCCCCCCAACATGCACGCCTCCCTCCCTCCCTGCACCAGAACTTTCCATCTTTCCATCAAGTCTCTGGCAGGCCCAATCTCCCCGCACTTGGCGGAGCTCGCCTGCTCCTCCTCCCCCTGCCCTCCAGCTCTGCCAGGCCTGACTCACTTGCCACTTAACTCCCTTCCACGGCTGTTGCAGATGGCAGGGCAGGGGGAGTGGGATCATTGGCCATGACACCAAGCGATGTGCTAGGATGGAAAATGCTTCTCTGCATGAAACCCAGCCATCTGGCAGAATGAGGAGCAAGAGGAAACCAAAGGGGGAAAAAAGCAGGAGATGACAGACCTGAACCCACCAGTCACCACAGAACATGAACTTGAACCTCAGAGATCAGTGATAGAAACCCTTGTGTTCCGGCTCTGTGTTCCTAATACTTCAATTCCAGATTGAAGTTCAGTTTTGCCAAGAGAAACTCATGGAAGAAAACATTTTTAATGGTTTTGGTCAGAAGAAAGTTTGCACCTCTCTCTGATTAATATACAAGTAACATTTCTTTCCCTCATTCCTAACTAAAACTATTATATGAAAGATTTTCCCCTAGGTATTTGGCTAACTTATATAGTGGTGCACACCGACAATCCCAGCACTCAAGAGGCTCAGTGTCCAAGGCCAGCCTACATCACACAGGGAGATCCTGGGTCCAAAAATATAGAGAGGCAGATAATTATAATGTCAAATGTTCAAAAATTAGGGCTGGGAGTGTGGCTCATAGCAGAACACTTGTCTAGCACACATGAGGCCCTGTGTTTATTCCCAGCACAGCCAAAGGTAAGACAAAATTGAAAAGAAATCAAAACATTATCTCGCACTGCACTTTTATGTTCCTATTTTGAAGATCCTTCCCAGTTTTCAAGTATTCTCTTCATGTAACCTAAAGTCAGAACAGAAGGTCAAACTAGAACCATAATATATTCCTTCTCATAAAAAGCTATAGATCAACCACAGTGAAGATTTTTCCACTTTATTTTCAATGGAGACAGAACATTGGCACAAGGCAGAGAAAGAATGTGCTTTATGAGAAACAGACAACGCGGCGCTTCCCCTAGCTTGGCTCTGGCAGAAAGTTATTTTCTAACAATGAAAATGCACCAATATTTGTGTTCGGTTAATAATCGTATCTGAACAAGCCACATAGCAACTGGGATATGAATTAGCCATGTCACACAAGGGACAGAAAGTGGTGATTATCAAAATAGCTTTCGAGGTGCTCTTAGTTGGGTCCCCTGGTATGCAGAAAGATAGCCATGGGCGGTGTCTCCAGAATAAATCACGCCTGGCTCCGGCCAGCAGCGTGTTCCCATGGAAAGCTCCCACAGTCAACAAGGCAGTCCGCCCCGGAGGACCACGTACAGATACGCACGCAGCATGTATGCGAACCCCAAATTCTGACCGGTCCTTCTCTCTCTCCTGGCTGTGACCAGATTCTGTGTCATTTGCTATCCCCGGCTCAGATCTCGGCCTCTCCTGTACGCCACAAATTCCCCTTCCAAAAGCAAGGCAATAGCCATCCATCAAAAAAGGACAAGAAAATCCCACCTCCCAGCTGGGTGAAGAACTGTCTGTTTACAGTTCCCCTCATCTCTTTAGCCTTGCCTGAACCAGCAGAAATGCTGGCTCAGTACATGCAGGGCAGCTAAGACTCTTCTAGAAGCAAAGAGAAGAAAACCTCACATTTTCTCAGGCCAGGAAAAAAAAAAAAAAAAAAAAAACAGCAGAGAGATTTATCACGAATATACAAAGTTGATCCACACAGTGCGTGGGCAGCAAAAGAAAGCCAGAGCAGTGCTCACAGGGGCAGGGAAGGCTTTTCCACCTCTCCTTGAGACGCTCCTTCCTCATTCTTCATGCGGTGCACCTTGTCTGCCTGGTTCCTATAAAATGGTTTCCCATCACTCTCAAGTTCAAATATTCAAGTTTAGTGTCTGACCCATAGAATTTCCTTGGGCTCCCAGGAAACAGTTTCTGGTCATCCCCAGCTACAACATGTCCTCATGCTAATCCATTGTGGCTAGGGAGCATAGGGTCAACTTCTACAGAGCTTCCGGTTCCGGGACCCCCATGAAAAGAGGAAATGGTGCTATGCCCAGAAATAATGAGACAATAACTAGTTACTTTTTTTATTACTTTTAATAAGAAATAACAATATGATAGTTTCAAAACAGGTTAGTAGTACATTCGCAACAACTGACACATTACATATTGTTGTCATAGTAGTTATACAGAGCCCAGGGTATACACATGATAAATTTTCTGATCAATATTGATAAGGAAAGAAAAATTTTTTTGTCTTCTAACTGAGAGGAAGTAGTTGTATACATAGTCCAATGTGCCTTATTTGCATTGGGTTTTCATGAAACTGAAGATGTTGGAGGCTGTTGATGTAAGCCTCTTACAAGTCATCATACTAGTCTAGCTCTGCATTTTAGGCCTCATAATTAAGCTTTTCTGCTGGGTGATCAAGGGCAAGTTAAAGCAAGACCTGTATAACAAAATATTCATCTTTTGTATCTTCCAAGGTTAAATCCCCTCAAGGATTAACTTTGGAACTAAGTACAGTGCTTTGTAGAACTGTTGTCAGTGTCAGCCATTGGGATGAGTCCTGGCCATTGCTTGACCAGTTTGCTCTCTGTGAAAGCCTGAGAGAATATTTTTTCTCTATGTGACTCTCCTTAGACACACTATACTTCATTTATCCCTTTCCTCTGAGGTCCAATAACTCATGACTGACCAAGAAAACTGCCCCAGAAAAGGGATGCATTGACCAGAAGTGGCAAACATTCTTTTGCTCAGGAAAAGAAAAAAAATAGATTAATTTGTGACAGGCAAGACTTAAATAGATATAGGCAAAATAATAAAAATAAAAAGAAACATGTAACTTGAGGTTGTCTGAAGAGGTCCACACATTCTCCTCTCAGAAACTTCCAGAAGATGGTCCCACTGAATTATAGTTTCCATAGAGCAAGGCCCATTAAACCCTCTGGTAACTTTCTGTGTCAATTTTCTGTGAGCTTTTCATCATGAAGCGGGAGGGAGGAGAAGAAAGCTGGCTGGGCTAAGTGAAGGCCTCCACTCCAGAGTGCCCTGGGGACCAAGGGAGAGGGGACTTGGTGGGGCCGCCAGAAAGCCTGAGTTATTGACAGAATCTCCTCCTCTGGCTGTGGTTCCTTCTGCCTAAAGCAAGGAGCCCTCTGAAACCAAGTTCTCAGGAAAGCCAGCCCATCTGGTTAACAGCTCCCAGCCCAGTGCCAGGTGCCCTGAGCACTGCCAAGTTCCCGCACGTCTGCTGTACGTCACTGCAGCCTGGGTGTCTCTGAGATATGAGCGCTAGGTTAAGAAAAGGAAATGTCTCTGCACAAGCGGAGCGTGTGCGGTGAGCACGAGGGAGCAGGAAGCCCGCCTAATGTTCCCTCAGACATGAACCAGGGCCCCAGCCGTCCTGTGGGCGGGACTCCTTTGGAAGGCATGAATGGCCCTGGGATGTCTCTGACTGCCAATTCAAAATGAAATAACATGCCTGTATAGATATTAAAGAGTTCCACCCTAGAAGACGAAGGTCTCCAGTTACAGCAATTGAACAACACGTCAGCGGCCAATGAGCATCAGGAGCTTGGCTTTGGGCAATTTTGCCAGATCTGCCACGTTCATCGCAACCCACTCCCAGGACTCAGGAGCACTGACGTGTCACCTTCCTTCCCATCAGTCCCTGGGACACTCCTCCACGACGGCGTGGTAGTACCAAAGAGCACCCCCTCTCCCCCACATGCTCAGAACCTGAAATTATAGAGAACAGTATAAAAAGGGGTAGAAAGCTGGGATCAAGGGCAAGTGGGAGCTAATTTAAAATTCAAGAAGAACGTCTCAGACTCCAAAGCAAAAGTGACGTTGCAGACATGCTCGGCCATCCATGAGAGGCTGCGTTCAGAACATCCCTGGGAAGGAAGATGAGCCCCATGGGCTCGCTGGTCTTCTCCAAAGGTGTCTCTAGAGCTGTAGGACCCTCTATCTCTGCAAAGACTACCAACCGCAAATGCCTTCAAGATTTTAGCTTCTGTCCCCTTAACCTTCTCAAGAGCTTCAATGCTACTAAAATCCAACTGTGCTCCTTATCTAAGAAACCTCATGGCTAGATTAGTATGCTGAGCCATAAAAGGCTTCAATCAACAGCTCCTGACACTGCCAGTTCTGCCAGTAACCCACTGCAATTATGAAATACTGGACTATGCATGCAACTACTTTGTCTTGGTTCAATGAGAAGAAATTTTTTGCATCAACAAAGATTAGAAAAAGTATCACATCTACACCCTGTGCTCTGTATCACTCCTACGAAGACAGCAATACGCATTGCATCTACTATTGGGAATGTACTACTAACGTGTTTTTGAAAATGACACACTGTCATTTCTTGTTAAAAGAAAATAAACAAATAAATAAAATAAAGAAACCTCCTTAACTTATCAAAGATATTTTTAGGGATTTCGTATTTCCAGTTCTGTGTTAGAGACTGAGGATACAACACCAAACAGGACATCGAGCTTGCTCTTCAGAGGCTTTCTTTGGATGAAAGAAAAACAATTAAAGCAGTTCACACTGGTTTCCTGGAACCCCCTTGAAAGCTGAAATCATCTGTCGAAAGACCTCCTAGCCTCCTGAATATAGAGGGACACACCATTTGACCCCCTATTGACAGTCTGATGGTTGCAGTGCTGACAAAGATATAATTTTCTGACAACAAATGTACCAGAAGACAAGATGAAATATCATCCAGCATATAAAGAAAATCTACTGAAAGAGAGAGAGAAGAAAGAAAGAAAGAAAGAGAGAGAGAAATGAAGGAAGGAAGGAAGGAAGGAAGGAAGGAAGAAAGAAAGAAAGAAAGAGAGGAAGGAAGGAAGAAAGAAAGAAAGAGAAAGAAAGAAAGAAAGAAAGAAAGAAAGAAAGAAAGAAAGAAAGAAAGAAAGAAAGAAAGAAAGAAGGACGCTGTAAATCACGACCTTCATGGAGAAAGCCGGGCTACAGAAGTACAAAACAATCTGAGGGAACTCCTTGCAGCGAAGTGCATAAGAATGAATAATTTTTAGTCATGTAAGCTCTTGCCTCAGAGCCACAATATCAATGCGTAGGTAGAGTTAAGCAAGGCAAACATAGACTCCTAGATCAGAAGTCCAATCCTGCTGTTCCTTTACCTCACATCTTCTTTGGCTTCCAATTGCTCCCTTAACAGCACTGAAGTACACACACTTACTATGAATGTAAGACAGACACAAGCGCAACCCAGCATCCCCCGCTCCAGGAGCACAGTATGTGTCATGCTGCGCAAGCCCAACACACAGGGAGCCAGACTCCCTCCCAGAGAAGACAAGGGAGGCAAGACACTGGGGAAATAGATGCCTCATGTGGAAACTTACAGAACAAGTGAGTTTTCTTCTAGAGAAACAGGAATAAAATGGCAACATCGCAAATGGCCCAAAGCACAGGGACTAGAGCATGGGGGTACTTACTACTGTCTGTGAAATTACCCAGTTGGTTACGTGGATTAATTCGCCAACCCAGCCGAGATGGTTATAGACACAGTCTATACAGGGCAAGCATAACGCTGAGCTTAAAAAACTGGGCCTGTTTCTAGGAATATATTCATATTTGAGTCCATACCCTCGCAGGAGAGGATTCCCCAAAGGTACTGGATATGAGAAAAGAATATATCAACCTACAGTCACAAGTCATACACCTGTGCAGCTTAAAATTTTAATCAATGTATTTATTAATGTATTCACTGATGGGTTTTTTATTACTTTTAATAGGAAATGACAATGCGACATTTTCAAAAACACGTAAGTAGCACATTCCCAATAATTGATACAATGCATATTGTTGTCTTTGTCATAGTTATACAAAGCACAGGGTGTAGACATGAAAAATTTTCTAATGGTTATTGATACAATAGATTCCTTCTGTTTGATCTAAGAGAAGGTAGCTGTATACATAGACAAATGTTCCATAATTGCAGTGGGTTCGCTGATGGTTTTTTTAGTCCAAAACTTAAAGGGAATTTTATTCAAAAAATAAAAGGAAAAATTGATGTTATCTAGGTAACTTGATGAAGATCAAATTTTGAGACACGATCTCACATGGGAGCCCAGACTAGAATTCAAAAGGATCCTCCTGTCTCAGTCTCCTGAGTGCTGGAGAGCTCACATGTCATTAATATTAATGCGATGAACAAAAAAACAATTAGCAATAATCTGGTAATTTAACAATATACATAACTGAGTTATCACAGTGTTCAGTAAAGTCTCCCAGGTGCCGAAGATGCTACCAAATTATTGAAGCAACACAGCCGTTCTTCAGAAAGCCTGCATCTGATGGGAAGGACACAATAAAGTAGAATCTAAGCTTTAAAAGATAATTAAGGGGGCTAGAGAGATAGCTCAGTAGTCTAAGCACCTGCCCGACAAGCGCAAGGACTCAGGTTCGATGATCCCCAGGACCGTGTGCCATGCCAACCCCGCACAGAGCTGGCCACTGAAACCAGGCATGGTGGCACATGCCTGTAATCCCAGCGCTGAGAAGGCTGAGACAGGAGGATCACTATGAGTCTGAAGTGCCTAGCAAGAACCTGAGACAAATACACAAATAAATAAAAGTTTAAAAAATAACCACTTAAGTTGTAGCAAGTGCCTGGAGAGAAATATTTTCTGTGATATGAGGGACTGCCACCCCATACTGAGAAGAGAAATGTGGGCAACATCTAGGTCTGAGGAGGCAGCGCACTGGTACAGGTGCCTGCAAGGCAGGTGCCAGGCCCTGCATTGCATTCCCAGCACCACAGAGAAAAGCAAAACATCTGAAGGGAGCTGGGAAAAACTTCCTTGCAGAGCTCACCACACCATCTGGGTGTCCCTGGGTGAAATTACTAATGATAGAATAATGAAAGGAAGAGTGAATTTTGGAGATGTACACACATAATCTGGTTTGGCCACTGGGGACAAATCACTTCTCCTATTGGAGCAAGGCACCTAGAAGTGGTCACTACGATTCCCATCTAACCAAGCTACCGATGGATTAAAGAAAAAACTATAGTAAGCCAGAGGTGTGCTTCTGTTACTTCCAGCCGCTCCAGAACACAGGTGCCATGGTTATCTCCATTGTGCTGAGAATTCTAAGCATAGAGAGGATAGAGATGGACTGAACTGGGAGACTCAGATCTCATGCTTGTGGCTTTCTCTGTCTCTTCTCTGTCTCTCTCTGTCTCTCTCTGTCTCTCTGTCTCTCTCTGTCTCTGTCTCTCTGTCTCTCTCTCTCTCTCTCTCTCTCTTTCTCTCCAGCAAACAAACTCACACCACATCTCACTGTTTTTCAATACTATGCTCTGCCTCCCCCCCCCACCCCACCCCATTAATGCCAAACAATTCAGGGCCCAGCTAGATTTTTTACCTTTATTTGAAACAAATACAACTTTGGAACACAAAATCCTCCTAGACTTTTACTCTGAGAAAATCATGGATAAGCACAAAGAATTAACTAAAGAAAGCTCATCACTATGAAAGAAACTTGTTGAGGGTTTTTAACATTAACATTTTATATCACAGCCACTAAACAGCAGTCGTAAAATAGCAATTAATGACATGGGAAGGTGTTCATTAAGTATAAAGAGAAACACAAGTTTTACTTGTCTAATGGGATTGATTTTGAAAAAAAAGACTGTATTTTAGGTCATTTTTCTGGTTGTTTGTTTGTGTGTTTGTTTTGGGATAGGGATAGGGGAGTGAGCCAAAAACCTTTGCACTGAGCTGCCATCCACAGCCCTTTTTTCACTCCATTTTTTAAGGCACGGTTTCAATGCATTGCTTAGTCTGAGATCAAATGTGGGATCCCCCTGCCGCAGCCTTCCTGAGCGGTGGCTACAGGGGTGCTTTGCTAGGGTTTTTCCCATTTCTCAGTGAACTGAGGTTCTTCTGGTGAAACAGAAACAGCTGAAATGCAATTTATGAAAGCATCACTGTTCAAGACAGCCTGCTTGTCCCTGCTTATCCCGACAATATTTTTCTCCTGGTGGAATAATGCTGCTATTGAAAAAGCTGGAACATTCCACCTGAAGGTGGCTCTCTGGGAAGCTCGATGGCCACAGAGGCTGCTGAGTCGGCTCCTACCCAGCGTGCCAGCCCCAGCTGCCTGCACTCAGAGTCCCACTCCAGGGCCCAGCCCCCACCTCCCCAGCCTCCTGGGCCCCCCAACTTCCCATAGGCAAAGGGCAGGCAGAATGTGGGTTTCTCGGACACCAGCAAAATCATGCAGTTCCTTGCTATGTGAGATAATTAAAACGTTGATCTCTAATGTGGAACAGGATAACACGTACTGTTTGAGAGAGACGCTTTAACTGAACAGCCATTCCACCACACTGAGGAAATCAGACCCCATCTCCTCTGAATTTAACTGGAAATCTCATCAGCATTCTTCCGCGACTATAACTACAAATGTTCCCTTTGTGGAGAGGCGGCTCTAACCTATAAAACAGATCAATTAGAGGAAGCGTTTCTGCGCCTCAGCGAAAGGATGCTTTGCTTTACAAAACCTTCGCCTCCAAGGCGTGTGGACGTGGACTCCCACGAGCCACTCTTGCTTTTCTACAGGTCGTTAACCACGTGCTGAAATAGGCTGGTTCCTAGGGCCACCACGAATAAGAGATTAATTAAACATGGAAACCGGTTTCCACTGGAGAAGCCCACCCTTTTTTCCTGCCCTGGGTCTGACAAGGAACTGCTAGGAAGAGAAACGTCAGCGAGAGCAAAGGGCTGAGGAAGTAGGTACAGGGCGGGAGGGAAGAGAGGACCAGGGAGCCTGGAGCCTGCCTAACAGCAAGCCACAGACCCGGCCCCACGGCTGCCGTAGCCTTGAGACCCGGGCTGTTGCTTGGCAGACTACAGAATACTCCTGCAGAGGTGTCTTTAACTGGAGGAGGAGGGCCTGTCACCATCGCGGGGCCCCTTGCCCTCAGCAGGAGTTAGCGAGCTCTGACCTCCCCATCTATCGCCCTGCTCAGGTTGACCTCCGGAGTTCTTCACTCCCAGGGCCACACCTCAGCCCGTTGGAGCTGTTGTTTGGAGACAAGGTCTCACTAAGGCTGGCTCGGAATTGGTGATCCTTCTGCCTCAGCCTCCAAAGTAGCCGAGATAACTGCTGTTTGCCACCGTGCCGTTGATATTTTTATTGCTCTGTAGGTATCTTCACAGACAGTTGGGTGAACATAAAGAAAATTAGAGATAGCGATGAGGGGTAGAGAGGGTGGCTCAATGGTAGCACATGTGCCAAGCATCACAGACCTTGGGTTTGAGCCACAGAGAGACAGACAGACAGACAGACAGACAGACAGACAGACAGACAAGACAGACAGACAGACAGACAGACAGACAGACAGACAGACAGACAGACAAGACAGACAGACAGACAGACAGACAGACAGACAGACAGACAGACTCAATTTAATTTCCTTCATTCCTTCAAAATTTCATTCAGCTTTCTCCTCAACCAACCACAGGCCTGTGTCTCTCAGTCTTCATCTTCCCTGAAGAGCAGGCTGGTTTCAGGCGTTACCACTCACCACTGCTTTTCTGTTTCACTACATGAAAAATTTAATTTCCCAGGCAATTATTGATCTGGCGTCAGTTCCTCATTCTGCAGCAATGATTTATGGCCAGACTGCATGATGCACATTGATCGAGGGTTTTAATACTTCTTTTATAGCATTCAGCTTTTCGCTCCTCTAAGAGTCAGAGCCAGTGAAATTCACTTTTGGACCGACCAGAGCATCATTTTTAGAGGTACATATCGGGTTCAACCCGAGCCCCCCCTTGAGTAGCAGCTTGAAATTCAAGATTTCCCACCTAGCCACTAGAAGTTTCTCTCTCTCTCTGTCTCTCTGTCTCTCTCTCTCTGTGTTTCTGTCTCTCTGTCTCTCTCTCTCTCTCTCTCTCTCTCTCTCTCTCTCTCTCTCTCTCTCTCTCTCTCTCTCCCCCTGATTACCCGGCAGCCTTTTCCATTCTAGGACCGTCCCCTAAAAGCTGTTGCATTTGTTGGCCAGTTACTGCCTACAACAACGAGACAGACGCGGTGTCGCGCTGACCTCGGTCCGTCTCCGATGCACGCTGGTGCGCACGCATGGGTGGCCCACACAGTTTCCCCCACAAGATTTCCCCATTCCATCACAGGACTTCATTCTCAGGCTGACTGATCTTAGGAGGTGAATCAGAGGGCGGTCCTGAGCAAACATGACTCAGGAGTTGAGCCGCGACTCCTGAGAGCAGAATCAATGAGTCTGGGTAATTTCTTCCCTCAGAACACACTAGGCTGAAGTCAGTTCTCTGCTTCCAGTGGGACAGGATTTGACAAATTCAGCTACATCATTCTTTAAATTCTTAAACTGATGAAAAGCTCAGAAATTCTTTTTAAAATCCCTAGATTGTTCATAGATACTGTTTCCATGATTCATTAATTTACCCAAGAGTGTTGGTATAGGTATTCTATGGAGAAATTTCTTAATAATTTAAGACTCTTTGCTTTTTAAAACATTTTTCCCAATTTTTAAAAGCATGTTTACTGTTTTGCTTTGTTGTTTTTTTTTTTGTTTTTTTTTTTTGTATTTTTTTTTGTATTTTTAGGGAAGGGTCTACAGAGTGTTCAGGGTTTCACTACTATATCAGACTCCTAATGACCTGCCTGTTGACAACCTCCTAAGAGCTGGGATTATAGGTGCGCTCCACCATGCCCAGTCTCAGCATGCCCCCCCTGGGGGGGCGACACCAGCTTTGCAAGCCCAGGGATCAACCCCCCCACCCCTGAGCTATTTGGCCAACCCTAACCTTGATTCTTGAGGGCTTCCCAAATTGTTGCACCTCTTCTGTAGCTTGCCAACTACAAAGTACACCTAGGAAAAAAGTCTGGGCATCAAGAGTGATGCTTACCCTTTGAATGCTGAAATCTGTGCACGTATTATCTATCTTAAAAGGTAAGTAAGCCGCTATGGCATGATGACTGTTGAGAAGACTGTCCTCTATTCTGCTTTTGTCCCTCTTCCATTTGGCGGGGAGAATTTGTCTTTTTTAGCTTGGCCTTTTTTTTTTTACTTCTATAACCACCTTATTTTATTTTGCAAAAGTCAAAGCCACTTACCTTTTGCCGTCCTACCCTACCCTTTCCTACTTAACATCTGTCACCTCACCTAGGCTTAGTTTCAGCCCACAGTGTTGGAGCCTTTTGTAGGAAGTGGCCTCAACCCCTTTCTGGAACCAGGCTATAGTCCAGGGTGTGCACACAGGAACCTGCACCACACGCATAGATAAGGTCACACACCCACGCCCAGTCCCCAAAGATCCTTGGAGACTGCCTGTTCCTGTCCTGCCCAAGCTGACGGAGGAAGTAGAAGCTGAAAAGGACCTTGTTCCATGTTCTATTAATGGTGAACTTTGTCCGGTAACCCAGGCATCCATAATTCCTGGTCCACTGCCCTTTCCATGAGTGCTGAAAACACAATTGAAATCTATCAGCAACGTGATTTGATTTATGTATGTACTATGGCAAACCACTTGGAAATCCCTAAGAATTACGAAAGCAAAGGGCGTCTCAAGAGCTGATTTTCATCCTTGTAGGACAACACAATGAGCCCAGATAGACTATACTTGTTTAGCAGTGTTAATGGTAGCCGGCAACTTGTGTTATTTTGAGGAAAAGGTATTTTGGATCCTTGCTTTCTGCTCTATTTCCCTCCCTGCCATAGGCACAAGCTAAAATTAAGGCTGCACACCTAATCCTCGAAGATCCAGGACCCTGTGTTCTTCAGATTTCTACTTCATTCCAAACCACACCCAACCTTTTCTGGTTCCTGAACATTCCGTGCAGAAGCCTAGAATAGCCCCCTTCCCCCAAAACCACAGGGCACCCCTTCCACTGGACTCAGAGCACACACCTGACCTCACAGATGCCAACAGCCACCCTCATGATCCCATTAACCCTTTGCAGAGATCTCTTCAGGTATTTATCTCACTGCTGGGCAAAACTTGATCCCATCTGTCTCCCTAATAAAACTGTGACCTCAAGAACAGACTAGAAATTCTCTCCCCATTGTCTACCTAGCATAGCGCTCAGCGCGCAGTGGTAAGCCAATACATGTTCTCAGAGAGAAGAAAAATCGGGCTGAGGAAAGGAGTGTCACTGGGGATGCAAGCAGGAAGAAAACCCAAGAAACGAGAGCATCCTGCACATACTATTTTGGGCAAAGAAAAGAGAGTCTCTCACATGGTTACTGGCCCAGGAATAGCTTCCGTTAAAAGAACCTCCACAGAACCCCGCACGTCCTGGGCTCTGGGTAAGACGGCAAGCAGACACGCCCTCTGCTGCTGCGCGCTTCTCCTGTTAGTATCTCAGCACAGGCCTGGGGCCCCCCGGCTTCGAGGGGCACCCTTCCTACCCAGCCCACACACGGAGCAGCGCGCGGTTAGCCTGCCAGGCTCACCTACTACTCGTTATATACAAAACTAGACCGCAAATTGCGGCCCATCGCTCATTTCACCCCACGGCCCCTGGTGCCTTCAACTGTGCTTAACAGCAGTTTCTTCCGTGGGGAAAGGATAAGAGGAACAACCAGAAGTCTTGACAGCTGACTCTGGGGGGCGGGGGGGGGGTTGAAAAAGAGGCGCTGTGCCACTGAGCTACGCCCCCAGGCCTGTTTTTTAATTTCCCAACTGGATCTCGCTGCAGTGACAGGTTGCTCGAGACCCTTCAGTCCTTCCTGCCTCAGCCTCCCTAGGAGTTGTGCTCAGCAGAACATCGGCATCTTCCTGTCATGACCGGGACACAAGCTTCATTTGCCTAGGCTGCCTTTCGTTACCCCCTTTGCTGTTCATTTTCCTCCCGCTGCCGGCCTCCCAACACCTCTCCTGACCCCTGCAGAGCACATGCAGGAGCAAAGACGAACACCACCCTGTATTCTCTGGTCTTTGAGCTCTTCCTGACATGCCCAGGTCGGCCCATTTAACCCAATAGTAAAAATCAGAGCTATAGCTGCTCACGGGCAAATCCATCTTCAGATCAGACAGTTGCAAACGTGGATGTCCAAGGGCCAGGCATGGGGGATTTATTCCTCATTCATGGACTTCGTTTTGAACTCCTCGTCTGTATGGATCTTCCCCCTTCTGTTCTCATTCTGATTTTTTTTTTCTTTTTTGCTTTGATGGCTGAAATAATACTTCTCAACAAGAATGGGCCCAAGCCTCAACCCTGTACAAAGGATTATTTATGTTGATTGGCCTGGCACCTAATTTCCTCTGTTTCCCTCTGAGGCTCTTTAAAGTGTACCACGTAGAAAATAAATTAAAAGAGAAATGCCCTGTCAGAGAACTAATCCTGAAAATTAAATATTACCGTTTGCTTGTGGTTTCGGCCTCCCATCCTGATGGGTCTAGTGAACTAATTTCCTCTGTACCTCTCACTCACTGGCATCAGACGTGCAAGGCCAGCACTGCAGGACAGTCAGGGACAGAGCCGGCACCCGGGTCCCCAGGTCAGCGTAACTACAGCAAAGGCCAACATCAAGGCGCTTGGGCAGCTCCCGCGCGCCCTGCAGGTGGGTGCTCCGACCCCCGCCTGCTTTGTGGCTGCCCTTTCTGAATGCTCAGCGTCGGGCAGCCAACCCCGTGGTTTCCTTCCCAACCACTTCTGCCCAAGGAACCACCTGTCTCCACCATTCTAGTTTCCCCCTCTTCCTATTAAACTTCAGGGGGCAAAAAAAAGTATAAATCTAGCCAGCTCTGTTTAAAAGCTGTTTGGTTTTACTTACAGCCCCTTATCACACTATGGAGCATGTAATTTTTTCTTATGCTTGCTTGAGTTTTATTTCAATGCCCCACACATCCCTGCTCTGGGTAAAAGGAGTTAGGGGTGGGGCTTGTGAGGAGACCCTGTAGAATAACTGCACTGGGCTAGCAACAGATCTCTGGCCCCTGGGACAGCACTGTGTCGGGAAAGATGACTTCAGACACTGTCGGTGGTACTGGAAGGTATTTACGGAGCCCCCTGCACTAGCTATACAAGATCTGTAACCCTGGGGCCAACTCAGCCAAAACAACAACATTCTGAAACAAGAACAGCTAGCTTTTATAGGAAGGAGAGAGACTTCCACGTAAAATCTGAGAACTGGACTTGCCAAAGTAGAGCGGTGACTGTCATCTCCCTTCTGTGATGCAGTTAGAGGCGCCAGCACGCCTTTTAGATGAGAAGAAGAGAAAATGAAGCTTCCTTGGACGCTAGCTATTTCCAGGAAGCACATTAAAAGTCACCGTATCACTTCCTTAAAGGTTCTAGCTGTTGCCACAACGAGCGGGTCAGTGGTGGGAGTCTCTGCAAAGAAGGTCTGAGATAAAATCGGTAGGGTTTAAGGAGGTGCGGAGGTGCACAGAGGCAGAGCCAGGAAAGAGCTCCAAGCAGGGTTGGGGCAGAGTTGCAACTTCAGAACCAACCGAGAAAAAGCCAAAGACCCCCAGGAGTCCGGAAGAAAGTGACGCAATGAGTGCAGCAGATCCTGGTGCCCTCTCCTCTGCTGATGTGGTTTAAGGGCTGGCCAGGTAGCTCAGTGGACTAGAGCGCCTACCTAGGCAGAGCGCAGCGGCCCCGCCCCCGGAAGCACCGCGACAGAGCAACTGACACTGGGCGTGGTGGTGCGCGCCTGCCGTCCCAGCGCTTGGGAGGCTGAAAATAGGAGGATCCCTAGGAGTCCGATCTGTGATCCTGTATCAAAATTAAAAATAAATAAATAAATAAAAATAAAGTTGATAGGTTTTACAGCTGTGAGCAAACGGGACGTCTTTTTCTCCCTCTTTCACTTTTTCAGACTCACAGGTATGCGTGCTTGAGGGAGTCAGGTTTGAGATATAAATCAGGAAGTGAGAGTCAGAAAACCAGAATAAACAAGACACGAGTGTACTTCCCAGGGTCTCTGCTCCATTCTGGTGGTGGTGACTTGGAACTTGGCTTGCTCCCCACCCTCTGGTGGTGGTGACTTGGAACTTGGCTTGCTCCCCACCCTCAGATGCCTGCCCTGGGGTTCCTAGGTGGCAGCTTGGGCCTTCCACGCGTGGGAGGTGTGGCATCTGCTCACCTTTCAAGGTTGACCGGGCCGGTCTGTGCTGGGAGCTCGGAGCGCCACAGTCACAGCGCTGCCTGGCGCGGCCTTCGTTAAGGAAAAGACAGCACAGCAGGGACCGCCAAGATTGTAGCCACCAAGAAGGGACCCCGACCCAGCAGCGTCCTCCGCTCCCTTCTGTCCGAGGAAGTGTCCTTCCACTCTGGCATACGTCCTTAGGGGTTGGCTCAACCCTCACTAATTCACTCAGTTGACTGTTCAAATTGGCAAGCCTTTCGAAATCACAACACCCAACGGTTGAGTATTGCCCAGTGATTATAAGTGCAAGCTCATGACAGGCCAAACCTCCAGGCATGTGAAATTTTAGCTATGGAAGATCGCCTAAAGAATACAGAGAGGAGCCGCTCTGCTTTCGCGATCTGCAAACAGCTGCACCCTCCTGAGATGCCTAAGGGCCGCCCACTTCAGTTCTCCACAAGTCTCCATCAAATGTCTAGATCAGTGGGTCTTGTGGGGCCCTGGCTCTGAGGCTCCCTGGGACAGTTCGCCCTGGACAGTCCACATGAGCAGTGGAGAGTGAACGAGGACCTTCTTCTGCATTCATTGCGTCACTTTCTTCCAGACTCCTGGCTGTCTTTGGCTTCTTCTCAGTTGGTTCTGAAGTTGCAGCTCTGCCCTGACCCTGCTGTAAGTACTCTCCTGGCTCTGCCTCTGTGCACCTCTGCAGGTTCATTGCAGCTCTGTCACCTTTATGCAGGAGGGTCCCTAACATGCCTGCACACACACACGTGTATGTGCAGCTCTCCCTATGTTAGCTCAAGTTTGGGGACTTCCAGCACATCTTCCCCAGCTGTCCCCTGTCCCCACCCGCTGTGTGGGCAGCCCCTCCTGTGCACACTGGAGCACTCCCGGCCACTCCTCTCATCGTAATTGTCCTGTGCTCCGTGACCACCAAGTAAATGATTAAATCACTCCTTCTCAAAAGCTGAATCTCATTTGCTGAGATGCTCTGAAAAATAGCCTTATGAAATCTTCTGTGGCATGGGAGAGACCAGACAGGAGGACGAAGGCCTCATCAGCCTCTTCTGCGAGCACTGGAGACAAAAGCAGCCTGGGTGGGTACAGATGAGTGCAGCTGAGACCCTACTGCTTACCTGGATTGAACCTCAGGCTGTAGGAGACAGCCCTGGGCTACTCACCACTTGGGCCCAGGTCTCGGTGTGAAGCAAGGGGCACTGGGGTCCGTCGCTAGCAGCTCTTTGTCCAAGGATGACAACAACCTCCTGCCCCTCTTCCCAGTGTTGTAACCTGACTCTGTGTCACTTTGAGTTTTACCTCTGACCCCCCCCCCCCCCGCCCCGCTTTGGTCAGGTAGAAACTCTTAGGCTGGCCCCTGCGGTTGTGTCCTTAGTAAAGATGCCATTGAGGACCTTGCTTGCCTCTTTAAGGTCTGGGAGCAGGAGTGCTCCTCTGCTCTGCTCCTTCGTACAGCCACAGCTATACTTACCATTAGAACTGTCACCTTAGCTACCTTCTCCACTGTAGAACACAAATGTCATCTACGTCACACAGGCATTAAAAACCTGAAAGCTAACCAGTGTCCCGCTCTGTCTCTTGTTCCTGCATGCTCAGGCTTCATGGGGTGGCAGCATGGCTGCTGGAGTCTAGACCCTCTTTCTGTGGGGGGAGGGGGGCAAGGGAGTCTGGTTTGATTTTCGCTTTCTTTTTCCAAAGACCACGCACTATGATTGAGTTGGTTTCCTTCCAGGTTTGCAAAGATGGATCTGTGTAAAGACTTGGGCATTGTTTCCACAAAAAGGAGAGAATGCCTCTTGTGTCAAAATATAAAATCCAACAGACACAGAGACAGCTTCCCCAAGCAATTCCCAGCAAATGGGGATGCTGCTACATAAATGAAAACTACATTTCTAAGAAATAAAAATAAATATTTGTTCCTCTTCCTGTTGTAGAATTCCCAAAAGCCCCCATACAAATGCCCAGACCTGACCTCCGCCTAATGCCCATCTCTGAACTAATCTGATCAGGGGGATCCGCGGCTCTCTGGTCAGGTCCGAACTGCACCACCCTCACCCCACACCAGGGATGAGTTTCCACCTAAACTGTGCACCACCAGGCAGTGGGGAAGGCGGGTCCCTGCAGGAAACTAGGGCATCATCAAGAAGAAACAACAGCCAGCCACGCTGCTCCTGCTGGAGTACAGTGCAGGCTGCCTGAGCTGAATGTTAGAGGGTGAGCAGGAATTAGCTAATAAAAGAGGGCAGTTATCAGTGGGGCGCTTTCTAGGTATGTTCAAAGCACAGAAGCATAAAATAGCTTCATGCTGTTGAAGAACTGTAAATAGTGTAATTCAGTCAGAGCAAACAAAGGTGCGGAGCGGAAAGAAAATCAGCTCCAGAGATAGGCAGAAGGCAAACACCAAGGACCTTTGAAACGCAACCGAGGAGTTGGGGCTTTGTCCAGAAAGCCCCCCGGGAAACTGGGTAGGACTTTCAGCAGGAGTCTGCCGCCCAGCTAAGCCCGGCTGAGGGCTTGAAGGGATTCACTCTGCAAATGCTGGATGAGTGCGAGGCTGCAGGTCAAGGAAAGGAGTCCCGGATGTGGAGACTGAGAGAACCAAGCAACCCACACAGGTTCTAGGAGTCAAGCAGGCCTGAGAACCTGCAGCTCCTCCTAAGACACCAAGTTGCCCCGGCTAGGCTCAGACTTGACACCCTCCTACCTCAGCCTCCCAGGGAGATGGGGTGCTAGGCACTTGCCACACTATCTGGCTCAAATTTCCCCTTTTTCTGAAGACAACAGTCATATCGCACTGAGGTACAGCACGCTGACCTCCATGCAATTTGATCATTTCCACAAAGATCCTATTGCAAAATAAGATTATATGCCAAGGTACTGGAGGCAAGGAATCCAGCCCACGAAAAGCTTGGGGACACAATTCAACACACAGGGCTTAAAATTTTAGTAGACATTCCCCCAGGCTTCTTGATAACATGTTTATTTGGAAACATAAAGGGGACACTTGGACTAAATGAAAAGCCATTTCTTTTCTGAACCGTGAGATTTGGTAGAGGCCATTGTAAAGAAGATACTGTCTAAAACCACAGTCTCTGGGCCAAGGAGATAGTTACGTGGGTTCTAAGCGCCTGCCTAGCAAGCACAAGGACCCAGTTTTGATCCCTGGTACAGCATGCTGTGCTACCCCTGGGACCCTGGGCAGGCCATGCAAGCCACTGAAACCAGGTGTGGTGCGGCACACCTATAGTTCTATCGATCGGGAGGCTGAGTCAGGAGGATCACTACAAGCCCAATTCTGCGTAGCGAGACCCTGTACCAAATAAATAAAAAGTAGCACAATAGCCTCTAAGTCTTCCATAACGCCTTTTCCCATCCTGCACACTGAGTTTCGTGAAGGAACTCACAGCAGTGACGCATCCAAGGAGGCCAGCACACAGCCCAGAGGCCAGGCGCTTCTTGAGGGATCATCTCAGATGCCTGACACAGTTCTCAACATAATGCACACTTGGTAAGGGAACGTTGGTGAAGCCAGCAGAGGAAGCCAGCAGAGAGCTGTAAGCTCTCCAGTGGCTGTCGCATTTGACCCTACCCAGTACCAGTTCCCCCAATTGCTGGGGGTGGGTGGTTTCCCTGGTACAGGGAGTGTAAGTATCTTTTCAATGAGTTTGCAGGGCTTCCCAGGGCACTGAGCCCATGGGGGTGAAACGCAGCCACCCCCCTCCACGCCAGTCCGTCGCATCACTGTTTGCTGAGGGACATTTTCAAGTTTCGGGTGGAAAACAGGCAGACATCCCAAGGTGCCAGTGAATATGGTGGACTCTCTGCCTTTAAAATTATGATCCTCATTACCTCTGTGAGTGGAATAAATCATCCTGTCTTCTTAGACTGCTCTGGGGGGCTGGGTAGAAGCCACAAGTTTATAGCCTAACAGAGGTATCTGTGTCCCCAGCCTGCTGAGATAAACAGACACAACTTAAAGGCCAACTCCAATAAAATGCAGAGGAACAGGACAGCCCAGGCTCCTCCCCAGATTCCCAAGGGCTGTGAACCTTGCTAGCTAGCAAAGCAGGTTACTTCGGAAGCACAGCCCATTTCCCAGAGGTCAGTCCAGCCTGGGTGTCTAGAATTTATCTAGTATGAGCAGGTCTGAGCTGGCTGTGGAATCACAGAGCCTAGCCCGGCCTGGCCTGACTCCGCGCCGTTCTCCTGCGCCTGCCTCCAGAACTGCCACCCTCCTCGCATCTTTCTCCATTTTTGCTGAATCCGTTTTGCTTTATTCCCAGGAAATCTAAAGAGATTCGCTGCTCTGAAAACTTCTGAAAATGGGAGCCTTAATTTTTGTCCAAGGGATAAAAATTGCATACCTCAGCTCTACCCTACCCCCCCATACACGTGTGTACGCTGGTACACACAGGTGCACACGCGTGTGTACTGGAGCACACACACGCACACACACACACACACACACACACACCCCGGCATTCCCCTGGTGAGGGCTTAGGACCGAAGGGAAGGAGAGGTCCTGCAAGCGCCTGTATCAGCGGGGTCCGTAGTCGCAACTGGGCCGCCTGGGAAAGGCACCCACTGGGGAGACGCCCAGCGAGGACGGCTGGGCCCCTGGGTCCAGGGTGACGCTTGTCCAGGCGGAACTTTCAAACGGACCAGGTCCGGCTCAACGTGGGCTTCGACTCCCGAGCCTGGCCCGGGAACGGGAACAAGGAAAACACGGAAAGCAGTCCGGCCCGGCGGAAGGGTCACGCCCTGAAGGAACACGCTGGACTCGGCGTTCAGGGCCCCGGGCCGACTCCGGTCAGGACGCACACTGGCGAGCCAAAGGCCCCCTGTATTCCCCTCGCTGAATTTTGTTTGAGACGATCAGGGCCTTTGGGGGGAGGGCTTCTGGCCCGGAAGTGCCGCTTCTGGGACCCCCACCCACCCACCCACAGGGCTCAGATCGTCTGACACCACGCGGGACGGGATCGAGTCCACGTGGGCCCTCGTGCGCGGGCGGAGCGTCCCAGAAGGACGCAGAGGTTAATTAGGTGGCCGCTCCACCTCCATCCCCCCCACGAGAGGCGGAGGGACCCTACGGGCAGCCCCAGACGGTTGGCTCGGAGGAAACTGGGTTTGTCTTTGCTCCTTCACCCTTGCTCTCTTTCGTCCCCCAGGAGTGCTGGTTTGGGGGAGGAAAAAATAAAGTCGGGCCAAGCGGAGGAGACGCGAGGCGCCCTAGGGACCCGGGCTGCGCCTCGGAGCCAGCCCCGGGCCTCCCGCCGTGCCGCAGCGCGCGTGGGCTTGCGGAGAGCCCGATCCGCAGCGGCATCCGCGCCGCGTTTTCGCTCACGCCCAGCCGCGGTGAGGAGGGCGGGGTGCTCGGGGCAGGCGCGGAGCGCCCCACTCCGCCCGGGACAGCCAGCGAGCGAGCGAGCGAGCGAGCGAGCGCCGCCGCCCGCCTGCCGCACCGCCGCCTCGGGGCGCCCGCTCCGCCGCCCGCAGCCCGCAGCCCGCAGCCCGCAGCCCGCGAGGACGCGCAGCCGAGTCCGCGCCCGGCCGGTGAGTGCAGTGGCGTCGCGGGAGGCTGGGGCCGGGGCCTCGCTGTCACCGCGGGCCGTGACACCCACGGGGGTGGGGGCGGACTGGACCTGGGCAGCCGCGCAGAGCTGGACGCGGCTGCAGACCCGCGCTCCCGCCGCGGCGCACACCGCGCCCGACTCCTGCGCGGACCCCGGGCCGAACCCAGTGCTGCGGCGGGGAGGCTGGGGCGCGTCGCGGTCCCCGCCGCCGAGGGCCCCGTCCCCGCCAGGACCCGGAGGGTCGCAAGGGGCCGCGGGGCCGCGGATTCCCTCCGCCTAGCTCCGCTCGGTGCCTCGGAAAAGCTGCACGTACGAAGGCAGGCAGGGGAGGGGGCGTCGTCCTCCCTTGAGGCAGGAGAAAAGTTGGAGGAACCGGGCATGTTAATAATTAGCCGGAGTGGGGCTCAAGATGCCACGGAAAGCTGTTAAATTTTTATTGCCCTCCAAGAAAAACAAATGGCATCGCCCGGGACTGTTGGCGGTGCCGTGTTATTTGGGGGACTTTGGGGAAACTGCGCACGGATTGTCTTCGGGAGGCCGAGGAGCTGGGGCAGGGGAAGGTCGGGAGGAGGCAGCCACTTTCCCGGGTTCCAGCTCGCCCGCCCGCGAGGGACGGAGTCGCTGGCCGAGCACGTTCGGTTGCTGGTGTCCAAGGCAAAGCTGCGGCTCTGCCCAGGTGCACGGCGCCCTGAGGGGAGCCGGCCGGCCTGGCCCCTCCCGAAGGTCCAGATGCGTTTGCTAGAAAATGGTTGCGGAGATCTGGGGCTGCACGGTCGGCTCTCCAGAGGGCAGATTATACTTTACGGAACTGTATCTTGCATCTGCGCCTGCATCCAGTTCTGTCTCCTGCCTCGTTTTAATCAGCACTTGGAAAGGCTCTGTCTGCATTCGGTGTTATATAATTGGCATGGCTCGCCATCAGATATTTTCACGTGCACTTTTGAAATAAAAGCAACCTGCATCTGTCTCTTCCGAGAGCCCCAAGGTGTAGACGGGTGAGGTTGTTAATGCCTACCCTCCCCCGGCTCCAGATGTGTGAGCTCAGCTGTTGCCTGTCACTTAGGTGACAACTGGCCCTTTCCTGCTAAGCCGCTGCTGTCTCCATCTCCTCGGCCTCGGCGGCAGGCGGTGAAGTGTTAGCCTTCAGCCTGGGCTGCTTTCCGTTAGGGACAGTGGGACTCCAGCCCCTCCAGCCAGAGGGGGCAGCCTTGTGTGACTGTCCACCACAATATGTCTGTTTCCAGAATAGAAGGGAGGGGGGGAAAATCCCTTGACAGTAAGATCAGTGCGTTTTGAATCGGGCACCGATTTAATGAGAAAATTCAGTTGCAATGACGACGGCTCTGTAGGGATGACGCAGTATTTGTCGAGCCTTTTCCTCTCCAGCAATATTTACTCCCACCGGGGGATTTTAAACTTACACCGCAGCTGCTTATCTGGCTGGGTGGCGGAGCCTGGTTCATTCTGCCTCTGATGTGGTCCTAGCTTAGGTGGCCGAGCTTGGCGGGGACAGGAATCTGTCATTGTAGCCAGCTGGAGCCTGGAGAAAGCAAAATACAGCACCTGCTGGTACCAGAGGGTCGCAAAATGCCACCGGTGGGCAAGTCAGGAAACACGGAAGGAGATTTTCCAGGATTGTTTATGGAAAGGATTTAAGGGTTGGCAGAGCCGTGTGCTCTGCATTTTAGACCTGAGCCACGCCGGAGAGGGTTGGGTGCTGCTCCTAGTGAAGGGACAGTGCACTTGCTGACGTCATGACTGACAGCAATGCTACTTATAAATAGCCTTGAAATGCAGAAAGGACCGGAGGAAGGAAGGAGGAGAGAAGGAGAAGGAAAGGGGAGGGGTTGGTGCACGGAGGCCCAGGGATTGGCTTGGAGAAGGGGTCTAATGAATTAACTCTTCCATCCTGCGCTCGGTACTAGTTGGTGACATAGCACTGAGTGAGCCTGTAGTTCATAGATTTTTTTTTTTTTAAAGTGGTGCATTTTACCAAAGGGACAGGTTCACCCAGTTCCACTGTAACTCCAGCAAGGTCCTACAAGTTAGGCCCATGGGACCACCAGCCTGGGCCATGAAGTAAGACCCAGCATGAGCTGAGAAGAGAAAGAACTCTTGCAGGATCAACAGCTGAATGACTGCAGGGTTGTTCCTAATAGTTTCTCCTAGGGTAACTCAGAAAAGCTAAATCAGTAGCTTCCTTAAGGATTTTCTAAAGTAAGCCAATATGGAAGGTAGAAGTTGCCCTAATTTCACCAGATGTGGTGGTGCATGCTTGTACCCAGCACTTGGGAGGCTGAGGCAGGAGGATCGCTGTGAGTTTGGGACCAACTTGGGCTACAAGTGAATTCAGGGTCAGCCTGAACTGCATAGTGAAACCCTATCTCAAAAAGACCCAAAAAAATAAATAAATAAATAAAATCTTTAAAACCTGTAATTACTTGAGAGCAAACTGAAGAGAGGTTGAGACTGTGAGTGACTTATTTATAGTAGTCATGAGCTAGAGTAAAGATTAATTATTTTCCATTAATTAACTATATATCTATGTATACCTATATTTTGGATTATCTCATATTAAGGGAAAGAATTTACAGTAAAGATTAGCATTAAATGCCAGGCGTGGTGGTTCACGCCTGTAATTCCAGCACTTGGGAGGCTGAGGCAGGAGGATTGGTGTGAGTTCGAAACCAGCCTGGGCTATGAAAGTGAGCCCAAGGCCAGCCTGAACTGCATAGCAAGACCCTGCCTCAAAAAGACAAAAAAAAAAAAAAAAAAAGATTAGAATTAAAGGTTATTATTTAATTGCAATCTAGTCACTGCAGCAAATTGCCTGGTTAAAGTGTTGTGTAAAGAGTACATTTGTCCTTTTAAAGAAGGGAATTAGGATTAAAGCACCCACAAGCAGGCACAGGGGCCAGGGGTTCAATCCCTGGGTCTACTGTTCTGGCCCCAGCCCCAGGTCATGCTGAGACAGCTATTGAGACTGGGTAGAGTGGTGTGTGCCTGTAAACCCAGCTCTTAGGAGGCTGTAAACAGGTGGATCACAAGTCTGATCTAGTAGTGAGACCCTGAACAGCCTGTAGACCCTAAAATAAAATAGGGAAGTAAACTGGGTGTCTGGGTATGGTGGTGCAGGGCTGTAATCCCAGTGGATCAGGAGGCTGAGGCAGGAAGATTTTGCTTCAAAACTCAGCCTGAATGACTTAGTGAGATCCTGTCCCAAAATAAAATGCAAAGGGCTAGGCATGCAGCTCAGCCCTGGAGCACTAGTGTAGCAGGCATAAGTCCCCAAGTTTACTCATCAGCACCACAAAAATTAAATTAAATTTTTAATGAAAAGTTCATAAGAGGGGCTGGGGAGATAGCTCCATGGCACAAGTGCCTGCCTGGCAAGTGCAAGGTCAAGAGTTCGAACCCCAGTCCTAAAAAAAAAAAAAAAAAAAAAAAAGTTCATAAGAAAATAAAAAAGAAGGAAGTGATTTTATATTTTTTTATTATTTATATTTTTTAATGGCACAACCAGGGATTGAACTCAGGTCCTTGCACTTGCCAGGCAAGCACTTATTCTACTGAACTATCTTCCCAGCCCCTAGGAAAGTGATTTTAAGAGTCAAAGTGATTGTTACATATGCAGAAAAATGTTAACAATGGCACCTGACCGACCAACTACTCTTCTTCCTCCTCCTCAGAAAACTTCCCCTCTGTTTGGTTCACGACACATAAAATAACATCAGCGTTTCAACGTTTATTAGTGTGCAAGTATTGAGTCGCTTGACTCCTTGAGCTGTTGTCCCGCCGGGGAGAGCAGGCCATATGTTCTGGACTGGTTCATGATCCGAGGTCCTCTGGCCACCTTTTCAGTACTAATGGGGTAAAGGATGCCATGTTGACCCGATGTCCTTAGAAGGTCAGTGCTCCAAAGGATCAGAAGAGAAAGGCCATTCTCCAGCATACCACTGTGGTTCCTCCAAACCCTAGGCAGTATTCTGAGCCAGGCTCCGCCCTCAGTGACACAGGACTGAGGTGGCACAGGGGACCTGGGCGAGGGCTGCCCCCAGCTGCCACCCCTCACCCCTCACCACACCGGAAGGGCTAATGTGCAGGGTGTTGGTGTGCACGTGGTAGGCAGCAGGAATAGCACAGGGGCAGCCCCTCCCTTTCCTGCCGAGGGCCTGGGTCATGCTGATGTCCCCAGGCTCCTGGTGCAGAATATGACCAACTGGACAGTGGCATCACTCCCGCTATGCCTGAAGGACACGACTTCCCCAGGAGCAGTTGCTGAGTCCCTGGCGCCCCTGCCCCGACCCCCTTTCCAGTGACTGTAATGGGGAATCAGACCTCTCTAGCGAGAATGACATCGTTCTTCCCACATCTCTGGTTTGCATGCAGCTGAGACTGAAGGATCCGTGTGTTTGGGTCACTTTGGGACCAAGAATGCCCAGCGTGGCCTGCTGAGGTGCTGTCAGCTTCATTTTCCTAGGAAGGGATTATATACTTCAAAGTAAAAACACAGGTGCCAGTGTAAACATTTAGGAAATTCGAGCCATAAACAGGCAGGCACGCAGCTGTCACCTACCTTTGCTAAACTCCCTGGCCCGCTCTCCTCCCAAGGTTGGGTTCCAGGTGATCCTGAGATCAACCAGCCTGTCAGACTGGAGTAGGGTTTTTCTGCTGTGGATTTGGGGCAGGCTGTCCCAGGAGAGAGACAGGGATGTCCAATCGTTGCGGTGGCTGGCGCTGCAGGAAAACGTTAGGGCTGCTCTTCTTCTGTTCTTCCCCTTGTTCTGGTACTGAAGTCACAGATTTGCTGATTGACAACACCCACCCACTTTCTTTTTTTCCTTTCTGGGAAGACAGATTGGCCAGTAATGCCACTGCGAGAGACAGCAGTGCCCGGTGCATGGACTGTACACTCAGCTACCCCTTTTCTCTGGCGCTCTGATCCCATGGCTCACAATGACGGGCTTTGACTTTGCTAACAAATCTGTTTGAAATGTTTCCAGTTATACACAATATTGGCGGCAAGTAGCAGCTGCATGCCAAAAAACACTGCTAAGTGTGTTCCAAGAGTCAGGACGCGATTGCTTTTAATTTAAATAAAGGCTATTTGGTTTCCTGTGATTTTTTTTTAATAACCATCTTTTCCTCCATGCGTGTTGCCTTTAAAAAAAAAAATCTAACATAAAGTAGCCACCCCTTAATGTGATATAATATTGGCCTGGGTTTTCTAGGATGCCATTTGCTTCCAAGGGACTTTTTAATAAAGGAACTTTAAAGAAACATTGCAGTGCAATCTGGATTTCCCTAAAGAAGGAAAGGGAAAAAGGTTATCTGATAGCATACTAGAAGTATCTCGGGTTCTCAAGTCTTCTCCCCTCTCTTCAGGGACCTACCCTAATTATCTTTTCAGATCACCAGATATCACCCAATCCATTGTCTTTTTTTGTAGCAGTTCCTCTGTTTTCTCATGGTAGAGCCATAAAGAAGTCAGGGGGAAAAAAACCTTAAAAGAATAAAGAAAAGTTAACAAGAACAGCCTTTTCAAAAGAGGAGGAGAAGCCAGCAAATAATTTCATAGTTCTGGAGGAACCAAACTTCCAGATCTGCCTCCTTTGTGGGCTTGAAATCTCTGAACACTGAAACCTTTTAAAACTTTGGCGACTTTGGTTTTTTACTAGCTACCAGGTACATTTGATTTATTAAGTCTGAAAAGAAGGGACTATGTACTCTCAGGTCTTGGAGAGAAGGGCTTTATCGGACAGGGGAGTTCTGTTTGCAGGACCGTGCGGGCCTACCTGAAAGGGAACACCTGGGTGAGGTGCGGGCCCAGTCCCTGCGGAGGTGTTTTCACACGGGCCCTTTCAGTCTGACAGGACACCCTGTAGGATGCGGAGGTGCTCGGAGTGGAGCAGGGGCTGCCCTGTATAAATGCAGCACCTCTTGCAGTGCCTTTGGAACTCCTCCAGCGTGCAATAAATAGTGCTGTGTAAACCAAACGTCTAAATGCTATGTTTCATGCTGCCCCGGAGAGACAGCTGAGATGAACCCAGGCTGGAGCTGCTGGAGGCTAGCTGACAGCCTGGACCCAAGCGTGATGGGTGGCAAAGACCAGCACAGGGCTTGGCTTTGATCACCTTAGAGAGAAGATGCAGGATTAGATTTTAGTAGAGCAGAGTACTGGGAATGAGCCCCCACCAGAGCCCGGTAAGATAGCTCAGCGGACTAAAGCACCGGCTTAGGCAAGCACAGGGACCCAGTTTCGGTCCCCAGCACCACAAGCCGCACCAACCCCGCCCCCAGGGGCTGGCCAGAGTCTGGGAGTAATGACACACACCTGTAACCCCAGCGCTGGGGAGGCTGAAAACAGGAGGATCATTATGAGTCCCAGCCGTGTAGTTGAGACCCTCTAACCAAATACTATTCAGTTAAAGCACCTGAGAGGAAATTAGCTCGTCAGATGCCCCCACCCAAAGGCCCATTGCTCCAGGAACCAAATCCACAGTAGCCCCACGTGAGACAGAAAATCTCTTCAGGCCTCTTCTCAATTGGCCAGTTTCTCTGCCTTAGTTAAATGCTGTTTCCTATTCTCTCCCCCTCTTCCTCTCTCTCTCTCCCTCTCGCCCCCACTCCCTGTCCCTCTCTCTCCCTCTCTCTCCCTCTTTCTCTCTCAGAGCAAAGCCACATTGCCACATTGTGCTCTCACCAAGGGTATTTGTACCCCTCTTGTTTCTCAAATTGCACCAATAAGGAAATAATAATGCAGCAGTCTTCAGGAGGAGGTTCCTAACTTGTGACCCCGCTGATCCTTCCAGTCCTGCCATCTGTGTCCTGGACTAATCCAAGTCCTCTATTTAGGGTCTGAAAGGGGCTCGAGAGCGTGGCATCTTCTTCTGCCTTAGCATATCTCTTCCGAGCCATTTAGGGAGCTATTACATTTCGTGTGAGAAAATCGTGTACAGGGCCCGGCAGGATGGCTCAGTGGTCTACAGCGCCTGCTTAGGAAAGCTTAGGTGGCTGCAGGGACCGCGGTTCGATCCTCGGCACCACATGTTGTGCCAGCCCTGCCCTCGGGGCAGGCTGAGCTGGCCATAAAAATAAATAAGTAAACAAACAAAAGTTCTGAAACAAGAAAAAATAAAAATTTCTTTAAAAAAAAAAAAAAAGAAAATTGTATACAGCTCTAGCGTTGAAATACTTGTCCTAATGTACAGCACAAGAGATGACATTTGGAATTCTTGTGTGACTGCGTAATTAATAAGTATGCTCACTGTGCTTGAAGAAGATCCGCATTACATCACTTTTAGGAAGCGATAAAATTTAGTCTGAGGTGTGTTAGGGGATCACAGATGTTTCTCGTAAGAAAGCGCATGTGCTTCGTGGGAATCCTGTGCCCTCTTTAGAGGCCCCGTGGTGCTGCTCCCCATGAGCGTCACAAGGGGTGCTTCACTGAGTTACCTCAGACCTTGAGAAAAGAGCTGAAGTGATAGATAACTTGCCCCTCCTCGCCTGCTTCTGAAATGTTTTTGCCTTTTGTGTTTTTGTGAATGTGGAGGGAGGGAGTAAAGTAAAATATACAGTGAGGATGTATATTTGTGTGGAGCTAACTTAATCGTACAAGCTCCCTTTGTGAGCCTTTGAGAAGCTTAAACAGCCTGGCAGGCTAATAGCAAAAAACGTGTCCTCCAGTCCTGCCAAATGTGTTACAAGTAGAGCAGGCTTGCTCCATATTGAAGGGCTGGAAACATGTTTTTTTAACCTTCTGAATTTTAAGAAATAAACCAGAAAAAAAAAAATCATTCCTCCCCCTTCTTATCCAAGGAAACCAAAATTATTATTCACTGCAGTGCTGAAGTGAGACATTGTGAGGAGTGACGGTATTTGTGCGGAATGGTTTAAGCTGGCTTGGCTGTCCAGGCAGGAAGCTGCCACCAGGTTACAGTGGACGGTGGGTCTCCTTTGCTCTTTTTGTGTCTGTGCTACCTATGAATACCAGCTTTTTGGCTTTGGTCTGATAACCTTAGTGAAATATTTTATCTTCTTGGTAAAGGACCCCCTGCTCCTCCCTTTGCTCTTTGCTGTTTTCCACCACCGTGAAGGCTGCCCTCTGCCACGTACCACTCTGCCTTGGACCGAAACCTCCACTAACTGGGAGCTAAATAAAACTTTCCTTGCTTAATTCTGGGTGTCAGGTATTTTTTACCAGCAACAAGAGAAATTTTTCTTCTTGAGCAGAGATTCTGGAAAAGATGGTACTGGAATGGCATATCATTTTTATATATTTTCTGAAAATCAGAAAACTCCAGCTACAGCAGGTTAGCTGTGGGCCTTGGGGTCAGCATCAGCCCCACTGGGCCTCAGTGTCCTGCTGTGTAAAATGAGGAAATTGGGCTATCTCAGTGTATAGTAGCCAAACAATTTCAACATTAGCACCTGTGGAGTATTTCTCAAAGCACAAATACACAAAGATTTCAGTGTTGTAGTTGCTGGGGTGGTGGATCTTTGATTCTGGGGCTTGAACCCAAGACCTTGTGTGTACCCCACGCCAGTTCTGCCCCTGAGCTGCACCCAGCCCTGGGGCAGGAGTAGTGCTAAGTTAGCTTGAAGAGCTCATTGGTTAGGGGATTCTGGTGCGCAGCTATAACTAAGCCACTACGTTCAGTAATATCTGAGGTTTCCTTCCAGGTCTGCAGTGGCGTGTCCCCAGCCCTTCCAGGGTGGGATGCCTGCTCTTTTTATTCCTCCACATCCTCCCTCTGTCTCTTTCTCTTTGTGATAGTTTGTGTCCAGATGTCCCCCCAGAGCCCCATGCCATCATGGGGCAGCTTCTAGAGTGAGTGATTAATTTATGATCCAATGTGGGCATTATAGGTGTGAGGGCTACACTTGCCCGGAGGTGGACAGCCTGCATACAGTAGAGGGAGGGGAGAGAGGCCTGCCAGCTGCCCAGCCCCGGCTTCTCCCTTTGCTCCTTGCTATTTTCCACCATCATGAATGGCTGCCCTCTGCCGCATGCCACTCTGCCTTGGAACCAGTGAAGTATGGATTGAAACCTCCACTAACTCAAAGCTAAATAAATTTTTTCTTCCTTAATTCTGGGTGTCCAATATTTTGCCCCAGCAATAAGACAAAAGTAACCAAGACACTCTAGCTCCTCCTTTTTCCCCTCCCCTCTTAGTTCATTCTTTTTTTTTTTTTTTTTTTTGAGACAGGGTCTCGCCATGCAGTTCAGGATGGCCTTGAGCTCACTTTTGTAGTCCAGGCTGGTCTCGAACTCACACTGATCCTCCTGCCTCAGCCTCCCAAGTGCTGAGATTACAGGTGTGTACCACCACAAGTTCATTCAGTCTTAATGGTTACCTTCATTCACATCAGAATACCACAGATGTCACTTTAACCCAGCTCTGGGAAGATGTGTGCTCCATACCCACACCTGCTGAGCTGGTGACCCTCATCAGACGGGAGTCATGTATGGGCCCCATCACACACACAGCACCTAACTGAGGCCCTGGCCCGCCATGGACACTGGATGGACATGAAATGGGCAGAGTCCATGCACTGATTGAAAACACAGTGTTAGCTTTGTTTCTAGATAACATGCCCAGTAGGTTTGCCATCATGCAGACCCTTGTTGATAAAGTACCTTCAGATTTAAAAGCCAGGCTTAATCTGAAAAAAGCAACATTTAGCATATTTCATATCATATTTGTCGAATTTTTTCCATATTAACCATTGGATCCACTGCATTATATTTGGAGGGTATTTCACCTGAAAAGATATCTGGAGACAAAGGAAAAGATACTGAGCATTTATTTGAAAGGGACATTCTGTCAAAAAATAGATTTATGCTCTGTCTCTATTTTTTGAGCTCATATGTTTGTCAAATTAATGAATTTCTGTTTTCTGGAGTAGTACAGGATGTGTCCATGTAAGATATTCTACATAACCCATCCATAGTATCATGAAGATTTAAAAATATATCTGATAATTTAAAAGTTTATTAACATTTCAGGTCCTTTTAAAAACGTTTTGCACTAGGCCTGGTGGTGCATACCTATAACCCCAGCATCCAGGAGGCTGAGATCACCATGAGGTCAGGGCCAGGCTGAGCCACATAGTAAGTTGCTGGTATGGTCTGCCAAGTAACACCCTCTCTCAAAAAAAAGCTAAACACATAAGTTGTGAATTTAAAAGTTAAGAAATTTTAAACAGATTTTTTTTGTTTTCTTAAGAATATATATGTGCATTATTAAGACAGAAAGCCCTTGCCATTTTTAGCAAAGAGAATGCCAACTCCTGGTTCTTTGGACTGTGAAAGTCATCTTTCAACTAGATAATTATTATTTTATAGACAGCAATCATTTTTGACTTTCACAAATAAAATTGTATATCATGTCTTTCATGATACAGTATGACGTGTTTTCAAAGTACATCCATACCACACAGAGATACTGTCCACGGTGTATGTCTTTGTCCCACATAAGAGAGCACAGAACCTCAGTAAAGTATGATAAGTATATTCACAGTTGTTTTCACAGTCATAGTGGATCTGCATGTTTTATTATTAAGCATGGAAAAGTTCTTGGTTGTAGAGTTTTGAGGAAATTAATTGAGTTCTTTGTCTTATTGTTTTTTGTCCATTATTGCTATTACTGTAGAATATAAACAGACTTGATAATAAGAATTTAAGCCAGACCAGGTCTAGTGATGCATGCCTGTAATCTCAGCCACTTGGGAAGCTGAGGCAGGAAAAATACAGATTTTAGGCCAACCTGGGCAATTTAGTAAAGTCCTGACTTAAATAAAAAGGGGCAGGAATGCAGCTCCATGGTAGAGGGCTTGTGTAGCCTGCCTGGGTCCCTGCGCTTGGTCCTCAGTATGAGAGGGGAGAAAGGGGAAGAACTTAAATGAGGGAGGAGGACGGAGGAAGGGAGAAAGCAGAGAACGGGACCAGGAAAGAAACGGGTACTCAGTTTACTTCATTCCCTTGTGTCTTGCCATTCTGGTTAGAATGTTTGTTGCTGTTGTTCTGTTATGCTTTTAATTAGAAGAAAAACTTTAAAACACGCCATTCTAAAACTTGGCCAACTGTCCCACTTTCCTTTTTTTTTTTTTTTTTTTTTTTTTGTCACATTTATATGGCCAGACACTTAAGTCAGCTGGTTTCAGCTCGGTTTTTTTTCCTATTTATATACACTTTGCCAAATCAAACAATCCAAATCTCCTGGTGGAAATTTCTACCCGAATTATCTACTGGGGTTGTTTGCTCAGCGTAACCGTAAAAGCTCTCTGTTTTAGACATTATGTGAAAGGGTCCTGTGCAGTGTTTCTCAGGGAAAACATGAAGCCACAGCTAACCAGAGCCCAAGGATATTTGAGCTAAGTCGAGGGCTGGTTCTCAGGGCCCTGGTGCTTGTAGGTCCAGCTGTCCTGCAGTTACCCTGCTGGTCTCCTCTGTGCTGGCACACGGAAGCAGGAACGTCACGGCTCTGTCAACCCCTGCCTGGGCTCGCCTCCGAAGCTGCCTCAGATACCCCAGGGGAGCCTGTCTCCTCTCCCTGTGTAGAGCCGCCCTGCCCTCCAGTGGCCTCCACCCACTCTTAGGCCCCGCATCTGGGACCCTGCCCTCCGCTTCAGGGTGTGCCCCTTGCCGCTTGTCTCCTGCTACACCTCCAGCTTGCAGAGCAGCACCTGGCACACAGTAGGTGCTTAGTGACTGTAAGCAGAATAGGCCTGCTCCCTGCAGGAATAATAATCTGGCGTGATGAGAAAGACTCTTAAATGTACGACCCCTCCATGAACCAACGACACCCTCACTTGACAGTAGATGCTTGTGGGGCATTTTAATGCTATGGATAAGCCCAGTGGAAGCCAGAAGTCTGTGCTTCCTGGGGTGCAGGTTTTGTTTTTGCTTTTCGGAGTGTTTGGCTTTGCAGCTGAGTTTCAGAGTTGATTGCTTGGATCTGAATAAAGCCAGAGAAGGGTGAGGGCTAGCGGCCACCCAGCACACCTCCTTCCCCTCCCCTCCCCTCCCCTCCCCTCTCCTCCCCTCCCTGGGAAGGGACTTGGGAAGGTCTGAGCTTCCCAGCGAAGGCTGGGTGTGTGCGGCCTAGAAGGGAGCCACTTCCTTCCTCACAGCACTTCCTGGAGCCTTGAGCCCGGCCCCTGTAGGCCGGCGGGGCCTGCCATTATTCCCTGGAAAAGGTCCCAGGGTCTGCGCTCTGCAATTGGAAAGCTAATCCTCTAGGTGCTTCCAGCCAGCTTGCTAGGAAACCAGGTTGTCCGAAATTATTGTCTTAGTGTCTGACGTCCCGTGTTCTAACGGAGCGAGGATTTTCTCTGTGGTGACCTTGACACCTCCGGAGCTCCAGAACGCTTTGATTCCTCTCGTGTATATCCGCCCTGAGCTCTTGTGCAGAGGCCTAGCCGGGGCCGCCCTAACTGACGGACGGTGGGGGCTGCTGTGAGGATGCCGACTCCTGAGGAGCTTTGGCGCGGTCCTGAGTGCGTGCGCACCTACAGCTGAGGTTGAGGAGAGAAGCACAAGGGAAAGCAGCGGTGCACAAGCGCTGGGGGCGCGGGTAGTGCGCCCCCAGCCCTCGATGGGCGTTGCGGGTTCCCTAAATGCTGCTGTGCTGCGGATGTTCCGGTTAAATGCTTGGAGATAATTATTGCCTCTCCTTCTAAATGGCATGGGACCTGGATGAGTCACGTAAGTTTCTGGGTGTCCTCCCCCGCTGTGCCTCAGTTTCCTCAATGATGAAAAGGAAGGATCTGGTGATATTTAAGCTCAAAATGTATTTGATCTTAAAATCCTGGATTTGGAGGCCGGGGCAGATGCTCAGTTTGGGCTGATACTGTAACCATGATCATTGTTGCTACTTGAGTCACAGACTGAACTTTTTGAATAAGCTATGAAAGGTGTCCACGTCAGCTGTCATGATGCAGTGGACCAACTCAGAATTCAGCAGCTGCCACGTTTGAAAGACCTAAGACAGCCGGGCGTGGTGGTGCATGCCTGTAATCCCAGCTCTGGGGAAGCTGAAAACAGGAGGATCACTACAAATCCGAGCTGCGCTATGAGACCTGGTACCAAATACATTAATAATGATAAGAATAATAATAAATAAAAAGCAGAACTGCAAAGTAGTACATTCACTTAGTTATGAAACCACACAGAAATAACAGCTTTGTTTACAATGTGTGTCCACCAACCACATTGGGATTAATTTTTGGAAGTTTAGAGAGGATTTGGCAGAAAACAAGAGTCCCCCAACTTTTATATTTGCTGCATTCCTAGTATTTTTTACTCTTTTTTTTTTTGAAGGTACTGGGGATTGAACTCAGGACCTTGTGCTTGCCGAGCAAGCACTTATTCTACTGAGCTATCTCCCCAGCCCTCCCAGTATTTTTTAAAAGTCCTAACATGAATAGCATTCTTGTCTCTCTCCCATTTTCCAGATAGCATCTGATAAATAGATGGTAAGTTGTGAAACTTTGTGTGTAAATCTTGACTGACACACATTGGGAAGATCAGCATGTACTGTGAATGTTTCTTTATTTGTTTTTCATTTTGAGACAGAGTCTCAGTAGGCAGCTTGAGCTGTCCTTGATCTCACTTTGTAGCCCAGGCCAGCCTCAGACTCATAGTGATCCTCCTGCCTCAGCCTCCAGAGTGCTGGAATTATAGCTGTGCACCTGGCCAAATTTCTAAAACACTAAACTTTTACAAGTCATTATAGTAAAAGCCATGTTGCTGTTGTTCTTCATCAGAATGTGCTTGCGCCCCTGCCCCCTGTGGGCACTCGCTCGTATCCCATTGCTCCACCCACTTTCTGAAGCAGTTCTGGATCTCCTCATTCGTGAGTGTCTTTATGAGACGTGGACAGATCCACGGTGAGCATTGCTACCGGGTGCCATCCAGTGGAGACGCAGGTCCCTGGCAGCATTTCCCTGTGTTCCCGTGGACCTCCTTCACTAGATCTGGCACCAGGGGACTTCTGGCTCTTCCCCTAAAGATGAAATGGCCACAACAGGTAAACATCTGAGTGGATTTGGGACACTGAGGCAGCTGCACAATCCCTGTAGTGCAGCTAAAAATCCGTCGTTGGTAGCAATGTGTCTTTCCCATAATACATTATTTTTTGCTTAAACACTCACTATATTTCTCTTATTTCACCACCCCTGCTGGCCTGAGGGATCCTTTTCGTGGCATGGTGATAAACGAAAGCACTAACTTCTCAGCCAGCCTTCAGGACTCAGATCTTTCTCACTTTCTAACAAGGCCGAGCCCAATGTGACAAGCACACCACCAGGAAGCCTTCTACAGCTGCTCAGAGCCTGCCATTCTTCAGAGCATGAGCCACAGCAGATTCCCCAGTGGATTCCTGTGTCACTATGTTATTGTTTGTGGTGGTTTTTGTACAAGGAATTGAACTCAGGACCTCGCACTTTCCAGGCAGGTGGTGTGCCATCTAGCCACAACCCTGGGCCTCCCGTGTGACAGTGAAGGGCTATACCAATTGGAAGGTCTGAGCATGATATCAGTAATCACAGATTTGACTCTGGGTCCCTTCGGCATGAGGGAGAGCTCACACGCTGTGACATGGCAGTGACTGTGAACGTGCTGAGGAGTGGCAGAGCCTCCTCTGGGCAGTGCCACTGGAAGCCAGGCACCCGGCCCCGATCATGTGGCCAGCCATCCAGGAGCCAGTAGACACACCTCTGTGGGCATTTTGAGGTAGTTCGCAGTGGTTCCTGTTGTTCTAGCTCCTCACCTGGCCGCAGAGGGCTTTTCATCTTTTCCTCTCGGTTCATTCCAAGTGACAGTAGCTGTTGACCACGTTCTCTGCTTTCTCTTCCCTCCTTCAGTAAGAGAACTTACGCTCACAAGTGCGTTAGCCATTTAATGTGAACTTCCCATTTTATCCAATGGGGGTATGCTTTTCCTTTTAGCGTGCTTTCCTCAGTGCCTGTGGTGTGCCAGGCACTGTGTCAGACGCCAAGGTGCAGTCAGGAAGTGAGATTCCATCTTCACAGAGTTCACTGGGAAGGAACAGAGGCACCCGATTCCTGCACTATCCTGTGGTAAAGGCAGAAACAGAGAAACACACAGCGATGAAATGAAGACAAGGACAGAAGCCATTTGTCCAGTGGGGTTGCTTTGGAAGGCTTCGCAGAGGAAAAAGGACTGAGCCAAGACTTTGGGATCAGGCGGGGTTGGCAGGACCCTTGGAATCGGAGATGAGCCATTCTAGGCAGGAGGCAGAATGTCCACAAAGATGGGTGAGTTCAGTGAATTCCAAGGCTCTGCATTTGGCTGGAAGGTTAGTTCCACTTTTAGTAAGGGACTTGCTGCTCCTATTATAAAGCCTCAATTTTGATCAGAACTGAGATCATAATCTTGACAACTTTCATTGTGAGCTTGAGTCTTTGTCCTCCGTGGTTGGCTTTCCGGTTCTGAGTAAGCCCCCTCTGCTCCCCTCTCAACACTGTGCCGACCCGGCCACCCCACCAGGTACTCAGGCTGGGGTCCTTGCATGGTTGTATTGGTGCAAGAGTAATGTATGTACTCCTCTGTGTCTCTGCTGCTGGGTTTGCATTCTGCCTGGAGTGTTTTGACATTATGTAAGGAATGTTCTGCTTTTATGGTGTCTGCCAGAGTCCTGGAAGAGCTGTTGGGGAAAGATAACGCCAGGGAGCAAAGAAGCCTGGACCTCACCGCGTGGTCTCCAGATGTGTGTTCCTGTGTTAGTGTCTCTTGTTTTGTCCTCATGGAAACCTTCTTTAATCTTAAAAAACCTTACCAAGCAAAACTGGCAGACAATGGACTTACAGGAGATACATGATTCACTGGTTATTTCTTGAACTCATTTTAAAAAAGATCTCTTATTTGGCTGAGAAAACCTATAACAACATAAAGCACTGCACTCTAACAGACAAACTCAGGCTGAAGGGCTCAGTACTTTCATGTGCAGGTCTTCAGGAGGGTAATATTCAAATTCTGAGCTAACATCTCTTAGAGCTTCTGTGACCTGATTGGTCACTCACCACCAGCATGCTTTCAGACAGTCTGGCCCATGATAAATATTTTAAAGCATATGAAGTTGAGCATGCTATTTTCAATAAGCTTCAGAAGCTTTAACTTTCCCAAAACTAGATGCATTTTGCTTTAGTTATTAAAGACTATTGCACAGATAGAAGGATTCAGAGGGCTTACTCAAGTTCATTTAGCAAACTGGTTCTCAAACTTTGTATGGTCGTGGGGGTTAACAAAACACTTTCCTCAAATAATACTGCCAGGTATTCAACCCAGCAATCAGGCCCAGGGTGTGCATGTGAGTGAGACCTCCCTGGGCCCATTGGAAACAAATTCAGTCCAGCAACCAGGCCCAGTGTATGAATGAGACCTACCTCAGCCCACCAGAAACTCATTCGACCCAGCAACAAAGCCCGGCATATGAGTGGAACTTCATCCATCAGACACGCCCAGTGTGGAAAATTGTGTCAGAACTCCTTCAGAGAGGCTAGAGACAAGACCCACCCAGATGATCTAGGAGTGGAACTTCTTCCCAGAGTGGCACAGCAGGCTCACCTCCAAGGACTGCACCAGGAAGAAGTAGAGCTCAACAGCCAGACTCAAGCCACACCCACCTGGACGAGTTTGAACTTGGTAGATCCAGACCTGGTGCTAAGGTAAGAGCTCTACCAAAGCTCTACACCAAAGGTCAGAAGGCAGGGCTGTACAAAATGACAAAGAGAAGGAGCAAAATGCACTCTCAGGCCCCAAGCCCACCCAGAACAAATACAGGAGACAGTACCATAGAAGAAATTGGAAATCACACACCTGAAATCTCTGAAATAATAGCATCTGAAGAAACAATGGCAGAAAGGTATAGAGGAAATCAGATCAGAAATAATTTCTGAAGTAAAAGAAATGATAACTATAATGAAAGAAGTACTAAGAAGACTTCTAAAGAAGTCCTGATCCTAAAGAAGACACTGATTAAAAAAAAAAAAGAGGAGAATAGAAAAATGATAGAATCCTTGAATAAGCATGTAGGAAAGAAATAGAATACATGAAGCAGATTCAAAGTGCTGTACAGGAAGTTAGCACATCAGTTACAAGCTCACAAAATGGTTTCAATGAAAGTGAAAATAGACTTTAGGGCCTTAAAGACACTATTGCAGGTAATGAAGAGGTGAGAAAAGATCTCTTAAAAACAACTAGGACACAAAAAAAAGAAATTCAACATCTACAGGATGATGCAAAGATGAACAATGTAAGATTAATAGGTTTCCATGAGAAAGGAGTCTGTACAAATGATATAAAAAGAATATGAGAAGAAGTAATAGCAGAAAGCTTCTCAAACATGGGGAAATATTTGGCATTCAGGTAACTGAACTTCAAATAACACCAACTCAATTAAAACTACACCCAGACATATAATAATCAAGATCCCAGAAATTCAGCACAGGAGCAGTATACTAAAAGCCACTAGAGAAAAGAAACAGATCTCAGGCCAGGGAGATGGTTCAGCAGTCTAAAGCCTCTGCTTAGGAGAGCTTAGGCAATAGCAGGGACCATGGTTCAGTGCCCGGCACCACATGCTGCGCCAGCCCCACCCCCAGAGCAGGCTGAGCTGGCCATAATAAAAACAAATAAAGCTCACCTTAAAAAAAGAGAGAGAGAGAGAGAGAGAGAGAGAGAGAGAGAGAGAGAGATCTCATTTAAAGGAAAACCCATTAGAATAATGGTAGATTTCTCTTTATAAACCATAAAGTCAAGAAGAGCATGGAGCAAAGTACTTCAAGCCTTGCAAGAAAACAAATTCCAGCCCAGACTGATATACACTGCAAAACTAGCTTTCAAGTTCATTGGAGAAGCCAGGTGTGGTGGTGCACGCCTGTAATCCCAGCACTTGGCAGACTGAGGCAGGAGGATCAGTGCAATCTCAAGACTGGCTACAATTTCAAGCCTGGGCTACAAAAGTAAGCTGAAGACCAGCCTGAACTGCATCGTGAGACCCTGTCTCAAAAAGACAAAAAAAAAAAAGTTCAATGGAGAAGTGAAATACTTCCAGGACAAAGAACAACTAAAGAATTTCATGATGACAAAGCCAACCCCACATAGTTTACTAAAGGATACTCTAGTGAGGGATCAAAATGACCACAACTCCATGAAGGAGAATGGAAAGAACCCACCAAGTGGGGCAAACAAACACAGGAGAAAAAGGTATACAAAAGCAGTCTTTCAACTATTCTTTTGTATACAGCAGCACAATATGTCCATCAGCATATTCTACATATTCTACTTCTCCTGCACTCTATGGGTCATGATTCTGTCTGGGTCTGCAGGGAAATAGGAAATAGGAAATAGGAAATAGCAGTAGCTCAGTCCCACACGTGACACCTGGCCACCAGTAAGCATCATGGACACTGTCCATCTCCACAACATACTAGAGCTTTGTGTGATATCCTGTCCCCAAACTGTTAGAAGTTCTGGTCATATATTTGCCATTCCAATATTTATGTTATGTTTTATTCTTAGTAATTCTTTACTACATGGAAACTTTTTCTTAGTTAATATCTTTGTATATATTAACCTATCCAAATATTACGCAAGTACTCTGAATTGATTACAGATTCATACATAAGATACACAACACTCTGGCCTTTAAGTTGAACCCACAATTTGATTTGAATTTTGAAATACTTGCAATATTTAATTAAATTTTAACTAATATTTAATTTTATGACTATTGCTTATGTTTTTTTGTTTTCTGATTCATACTGTATCTTTGACTTACAGTCTACTTATAAGACATGGTATAAGATTTTCTTCTAGATTTAAAAACTTTAAAAAGAAAATATATATTTATATAAATGTATAGACAAGAGAGTTAGGATAGATATACCGCTATTTTGGTTATTAGCTATAACTTGAGGTTTTTTTAAGTCAACACAGTCTATACGTTATTAACAATCTGAGAAGTTTTTCAGGTAGTGACCAGTAATCAAACACATTACTATATTTCTTTTTTTCTTTTTTTTTTAATTTTATTTTATTTTTCTTAAACCTCATTTATTTATTTGTGTTATGGCCGGCTCAGCGTGCCCTGGGGGTGGAGCTGGCGCAGCATGTGGTGCTGGGGATCGAACCGCAGTCTCTGTGGTTGCCTAAGCCTTCCTAAGCAGGCACTTTAGACCACTGAACCATTTTGCTGGCCCTGCATGGTATTAATTATTGCAACCATCTTGCTAACTTGTTTCAAAACTGTTTCATTGATATTTTATCTTCTTTCTCATTAAAATGAGTAGACAGACAGAAGAGCAGGCAGACAGACTGCCTGGAACCCTGGCATAGAAAGTTGGGCTCCTTTTGTGAGGAGTCAGCAAAGAAGTTTATTCTGATGCTTTCATACCCAGAAAAAGAACCTGTACAAGCTACCAGTGAAATTTTAATTTCTGGTGCAAAGTAGGTAATTTGGGGTGATGGAGTATAACCCAGGGGTGGGTATTCACCCCCCATGTCTGAGGCCTTGCGTCTAATCTCAACGCCAAGCACAGTTGTCTGCAGATCACATCCCCAAGGACTTCCTGGGTGTTTAGCACCTGCTTGGTACCCCGAGGTTCCAACTCACACCCCCAACAGCTCCACCTCCTTGCAGCCCAGCAAGGGTCTCTGTTTCTTGAACAGTTTGAAAATCCCAGGTAGGAGGCCATCACAGCTGCTGAGAAGAGAACAGTGCGTTTTTCTTCTCTATCCTACCTTCAGGAAATAGCATCGCCCCCTTGGCTACATCAGGGGAAACGCGTGACCATGCATCTGTCACTGCAGGTAGCATTTTTTGACGCGCTGCTCTTCTTCTGCCTTGGTTGTGTCTTAGGCTGAAATGCTTCAGTGTCCCAAGCTTTGGAAGCGGTTTGTGACGTCACCTGTGTCTCCGTGCCGTCAGCCCCCAGGAGGAAGGAGGGCGTGTGGTCCCATCAGAGTGGCAGCCTGCCTCACTAGTGTCCAGGAGAAGGTGGATGTGAGGGTGTGAGGGGCTGGCTGGATGCAGTCGGGGCTGGTAGAGGTGCTGATGGGCCCTTCAGTGGACTCCCTTGATGGCAATGCAGTATTTTGTGGTTTCTTTTTTATTTTTTATGTATGCGGTACAGGGTCTCACTGCACAGCTAAGACTCATAGCAATCCTCCTGCCTCAGCCTCCTCAGCACTGGGATTACAGGCGGGTTCTGCCATGCTCCGTCTCAGTGGCCACTTCACTATGCCCATGGGTGAGACTGGTGCAGCCTGTGGAGCCAGGGATCAAACCCCAGTCCCTATGCTTGGCTAAGCAGACACTGTCCACCAGGCTACCTCACCAGCCTTTGCCAATGCAATATTTTAAAATTTGAGACTGGGCATGGTGGTGACGCATACCTGCGACTCCAGTGCTTGGGAGGCTGAAAACAAGAGGATCTCTGTGACCCCGATCTAAGCAATGAGACCCTGTAAAAACCCTGTATTAAATACACTTTTTTAAAAAGCCAGAACATTTTTCTGATGGGGAAATAATACTCTAATGGGCAAAGGACTCCCTGGCGTAACTGATAATAAATGGGTTTTTTTAAATATTTTTAGAAATAAAAATTTCCAAGTCTTTTTCTGGTAGGCCCTATCCTGGACTAGGCCAACCCACACATGCATTACGTTTTACGCTGGTTAAGTCTACAAAATTTTGTTTGTGTAATTTTAAACCAAGCATTGTGGCATATGCCTATAATCCCAGCACTCAGGAGGCTGAGGTAGGAGGATCCTCTTTTTTTAGGGAAGAGTGTACAGGGTATGTTCAGGGTCTCACTACTAGATCAGACTCTAGGGATTCACCTGTTTACAGCCTCCCAAGAGCTGGGATTACAGTCGCGCACCACCACGCCCAGTCTCAATTGCCGTCTCCGTGTGCTTCTAACTCCAGGCCCCTGCCCCTGCTGGTGGGCACTTTCATTGGCTGAGCTATTTGGCCGGCCCTGAGGCAGGAGCATCCTGGTGAGTTCAAGACCAGCCTGGGCTACAAAGTGAGCTCAAGGCCTGCCTCAGCAGTGTAGGGAGGCCCTGTCTCAAAAAGATTTAAAGAAAAAATAATGAAGTGCTACTAGTAGCTTATCTCTCAGTGGTTCTAGTAGTATGCATATGATTTTAATCTTTGGGCCTTTCCTCAGTTTGTTTACAACTTGTGCTCTAAGCTTATTGCTTTTAAAATAAGCGAAGCAAAATTTAGGGGTATATTTTAGACAATATTGCTATGTTTGGATGTTCCCAATATAGAGAATTATCCTAGGTAACAATTTTTTTAAATCTACAAATGTGTTTCAAGCTTGGTTTGAATATGAAATCTATCCAAATTGTGTTTGTTTTTTGTTTTTGATTTTGCCATGCAGTTTATTCTATTTTATTTTTTTCCTGTGGCCAGCTCAGGCCACCCTAGGGCAGGGCTGGTGCAGGATGTGGAGCAGGGAATCGAACCACGGTCCCTCCGCCTGCCAAGCTTGCCTAGGCAGGAGCTTTATACCGCTGAGCCATCTTGCCTGCTCCTGCTACACACTTCAGGCTGGCCTTGTGCTGGCTGCTGTAGCCCCCAGGCTGGTTTTGAACTCGCAGCGATGCTCCTGTCTCACCCTCTTCCTGTCTCACCCTCCTGAGTGCTGGGGTCACAGGCACACGCTGTCATTCTCCGTTCAGTTCTGGTCCATTTCCTTCATTCAACAAATGGCTGTTGACGAAGCCCGGTCCTTTGTCACAGCAAAGAGAAGAGCAGGTGGAAGAAAGAAGAGCTCAGAGGTGCAGTCCACAGAGTCCTCCCTCGGGGCTCCTCCCTGCAGGGCACCAAGCTGGGGACAGCCCCACACCGGCCCCACACTGACCCCTGAGGTGGGGCAAGGAGACAGAAGAGCGGCCTCAGCCCGCACGGATGCTACTCGGGGCTGGTTGTAGGCCTCAGTTGCAACTTCAGCCAGGCTGGGTGTCCCTGTCCGAGCCTGCACACCCAGGACAGCCGAGTTCCTGGTGGAGACTCCCGCTCTAGCTGTATGAAAAGCCAGTGGCAGCTCTTGTCCCATGAGGTGGAGCCAAAGGCCACCAGGTTCCTGCTCGTTTCCAAACCCAATGCCTGGGACCACAGGATCACGTAGCTCTCAGGAAGCGGCCCTAGGGGCTGGACGCAGGTGGCAGCAGGCCCAGCTGCCAGTGCAGGGTCCCTGTAGCCTGTCACCAGGCGATTTGTGGATTCAGCTTATAATGAGTTATTTAATAATAGCTTCATGGCCATTACCCTTTTCCTCGCAGCTCAAAAGCTTTGCACTTTTCACTGCAAAATTAACGAGAGAGAGAGAGAGAGAGAGAGAGAGAATACTGCACATATGCAGGCCTAGAAACAGCGGAGAAAACACTAGCAGAAAGAGAACAAAGGAAGGGAAAGGGCACATTTTACTCGTTTTCTTTCATCCCGAGATCATAATCCCTGCACCCAGTTTACTCTGTATTTCCCAGTGGCTGAATGAGAATGGAATCTGCCAGGCAGTTTTAGAAGATTTCTACAAGAAGGCAGAAAAAATGAAAAGGGGAGCCAGGCGTGGGGCACACGCCTGTGATCCCAGCACTTGGGAGGCTGAGGCAGGAATTCAAGACCAGCCTGGGCTACAAAGTGAGCTCAAGGCCAGCCTGAAGTGCATGGTGAGACCCTGTCTCAAAAAGACAAAAAAAGACAGACAGACAGACAGAAAAGGGGGGTATATTTGCTAATTTTTCAGGGTCAAGGTTAAATTCACATAAACTATTGCATTTTAAGTTGCATTTAAGTTAAATTGACAATATGGCATAAATGTTTAGAAAATATTCACTCAGATATATAAAGTAATTGCTTTAATTAAAATAAAGCAAAATATTTGAATATTTCCGTAACATATATTAGAACCATAATTTTCAAGAACTTCCTGAATCTGGAAGTTTCCATCCGTTAAGATGCCTGTTTGGATTAGAAAATCTGCCAAAAGAAACATGAAAGGGCTTTCTCAGAGGATTTATCTTATTTATGAATAAACTAGATGTTTTCTAGGAAGAGAAGCATAAGCGCCACCCAGAATTGCCCGTCCCAGCTCTGTCAGCTGTGGAAATCAGGCGAGTGTGCTGACCCCAGAGTGGCCAGGTGGAGCTAGGACTCTGCTTCCTTCTGAGTTTCCTACTGCTGTGAATTTTATTCCAAAATCGTGTCACACCCCATTGGGAAGGCAGCACCCAAGTGTGGAGTATGACAGTTATTTCACAGTGCAGAATAAAACCTAAGCACCATAGGACTCGGGAAAGGATGCTGTATGTAGCCGGAATATGTGTGCGGTGGTTCTGGTGGGTGGACATCGGCCCCCCTCCGGGGGGTTGGGGGCGTGCTGGCCTGGGACCTCGGGAGGCTCACGCCGCCCTGGCCATGCCAAGCCCCACCCTAGTCCCTTAGCACCTTGCCTCTGACCACCCTGCAGGGACCTGGTTTCTCTCGGATCCCCAAGGGAGCACCAAGGTCGCTCAGTGGCTATCTGCCCCTTAGCAGGTGTCCGCTGATGACGTAATGTCTCAGCTGTGCCGCTCCCCGACACCCCCCCAGCTGCATTCCCAGCTGCCCCACCGCTCATCTTAAACATAAAGCCTGGTGGGCTGATAGGCTCCTATTATTGATCCGTCTGCTCCAGCAATTATGTCACCATGAAGGGGTTAATATATCTTGTTCGTAGGGTCACGTTTAATTACATAGGTCAGTAAAGGATGATAAATGGCCGCTCCATACGTTACTGGTGCCTTACTTTTTCTCTAAGATTGATGAATAGTAATCCGTTCCTTAATGGCACAGCTGGTTCCGTAAGAAAGACCTACAATCTGAGAAAGGTGATCGTTACCTACAAACAGTGTCAGTGAGCCCCGACAGTTGTGTAGAGCATTTATTCCTAAGCTCCCAGACTGGCTCGCAGAAATCCTGCCTCGTCCAGCGTGCGCGAAGTGGACGCTAGGTGGCAGTCTTTGACCTCTTGGAAGCAGCAGTCAGTTCCCTGGCGTGAATTTGGGCTGGAAGTTCACTTGGTGAAAATTACAGAGCAGGAAGCTTAATGTAACGTTATGAAATTTTGTGTTCAGAATTAAAAATCATTCCACACTCCGCTCGATCAAGCCCACTGCTGAATTGCTTTAGAGTTATTTAGTGCATATTTTTATTTTATTTTATTTATTTTATTTTATTTTTTGCCTTTTTGAAGCAGGGTTCAGTCTGGCCTTGAAATCACTTTGTAGCTCAGGCTGACCTTGAACACACATGGATCCTCCTGCCTCAGCCTTCTGAGTTACAAGTGTGTGCCCCCATGCCTGACTTATTTTACTATTTAAAAGGCTGTCAGGAGGGCTTGTTTTTTAGATCTTAAAAACAGAAAAACAATGTTGGGGGGCCCGGTGAGATGGCTCAGTGGTCTAAAGCGCCTGCTTGGGAAAGCTTGGGTGGCTTCAGGGACCGCAGTTTGATCCCCAGCACCACATGCTGCGCCAACCCTGCCCTTGGGGCGGGCTGAGCTGGCCATAAAAATGAGTGAATAAACAAAGGTTCTGAAACAAGAAAAAAATTTAAAAAAGAAAATTTAAAAATTCAAAAAAAAAAACAATGTTGGGACCATAAAGTAGAAAATTATGCAACTCTGAAAAAAATACAACATAGCTGGTCCAGTAGCATTTAACTGTAATCCCAGTTACCTGGGAGACTGAGGCAGGAGCAATACAAATTTGAGGTCAGACAGAGCAACTTGGGTACATCATGTCTCCACAGGAAATTGAGAAAGGGCTGAACACAGGACTCAGGACTCGACTGGCGTGCACACGGCCCTGGGCTAAATCCTCATGCTGCAAATACTAGAATGAACGGAGAGGGTTATTTAAGTGGAAGGAGAAAATTATAAAATACATAGAGTCATCCTCCTCTCCAGGAGAATGCTAGCTGTTCACCTGTGCTTGTGTGTCTGGGTTGCTTTCCCACAGACAGGATTATTCTCTTTGTGTTCATTATTTATCAATGCCAAAGTGTATTTCTTCTGCGTTACAGTATTTCCTAACTGCATGGAATGCCACAGAATTGTTCCCCTGATGGAAGGGGTGCCCCCTGTAAGCCCACGGCCACTGCCTGTTTTTCCGTCAGATATGTTTGCCACGTCGACAGTATTTCCGTGGCAGGACTCCACAGAAGCAGAGAAGGCATCCTGCTTTTCAGAGAGCAGCGAAATTGACGCTATACGCTAGTGATTCTGTGTGGATCTCAAGGCAGTTAGTATGTTTATTTCCTTTGGTTTTCTCATCCCATGGGTTCCATTGACAATGGCCAGATTCCATTTACAGTGAATATTTAGGGTTTTTGTCTTGCTTTGTTTTTTTGAGGTATCAGGAATCGAACTCAGAACTTTGTGCTTGCTGGGCAGGCATTTATGCCACTGAGCTATACAGTGAGCATTTGGTAAGCATCAAAGATAATGCAATGAAAAAAAGACAGATAGGCAAATCCCACATGTCACCAGCAAACATAAAGATAGGGCTGTGGACCCGGAGGCGGGTGTGGGCGGCACCATAGCGTGCTGTTCAGTGGACCGTTCCTCACCCATGCCTGTGTGTAGGCCTAGTAATGATAATCTCAACGCTTCTGACTTTCCGGTCTGGACACTGATGCCACTTGGAAAATGTGTGCCTGTACTATAGGTTGAGAAGAACAAGAGTTCCAAGAAAACTGGGGTACTTTTTTAAACGAATAAAAATGCACCCAGAGTTTATTTCTCGTTCCGTTTGGGACACAGTCTAATGGAGAGTGAAATTCTCTATGCCACACCATGGGTCTGGGATGAAAGCCCCACAAGGCCAGTTTCACTCAGAACACCTGAACGTAGGCTGTGGAGGGGTGTTAGCAGTCATCACACGCGCACCGTCAGGCCAAGATGGTAGCTGGGGCTGGAGGTCTTGCCCACTCTGCAGAGGCTGGGGGCTGGGTCCTCTGCGGTGAGGAAGGGAGAGGAGGGGCTGAGGAAGGGAGGGAGCAGAGCTCAGAGGACGGGGAGGAGGGGGAGAAACTGTCCTGCCCCTACCAGCCTGCCTGGCACAGGATCTTAGTTAATAGAGATCTGCTCAGTAATCAATTGTTCCACAAAGAGCACAAACGCAAGACTCTGCCCTGACCATGTACTTGACAGAGCGACAGAGCTCTCCAGAGGGGCATGAGGGCCCTGAGGGGCATGGATGTTTTGTTAGGTACGCTACCCCCAGCAGGGCTAGCTTAGTCCTGTGGTAGATATTTGTATAATAATCATTACGCTGCACATGGCTGTGATTCCAGCACTCTGGAGGCTGAGGCAGGAGGATCACAGCAAGTTCAAGGCCAGCCTGGGCTATACAGTAAGATCCTGTGTCAAAATACCAGAAAAGCAAAAGTAGTGCTTACCTCTTATGCGCTCATATATAGAAACTGGGGTAGGAAATGACTAGGAGTGTGGCTTTTGGCCAGGCACAGTGGCCTCGCCTGTCATGCCGGCTACTTCAGACGCTGAGTCCAGCAGTTCGGGGCCAGCCTTAGGCAGTGTAGCCAACCTTAATCTTTAACAGCTGGCCTGCAGATCCACCCGTTTCTGAGACCTTCAGCACACACACCACGTCCTGTCCTCTCTCTTCTTGGAGATCCTTCGTGTTTCTGTTTCAGCATCATAGTAACTCCAGAAGTCTCACGCCACAAGTAAGGAAAAGTTGCTCAAGTGTGGGCCACCAGGGAGTGCTGCTCAGCCCAGGGAGAGTGCCTGGTGACAGTTACAGTCTATGTTTTTATCTGTGATGCCTGGTGCAAAACACCACAGAATGCTCGACTGAGGGAGGAGGAGGGCGTGTAGCCCGGCAGGTTTGTCATGGCGACCAGAGGAGAGTATGTGGAGAAGCGTTCTTCAATTGGGAAGCTTCAGTTAAATGTAGTAATCCCTCTCCTTCCCTCTCTCCTCTTTGGGGTGTGTGTGTGAAAAAGGATTGCCCCTGGGGTCTTTGCACCCAGGTACTTCCCCACCCCGTTTTTCATTCTTAATTTTCAGTCAGCGTCTCACTAGGTCCCTAGCTGCCCAGATTAGGCTCGAACTTGTGATCCTCCCGCCTCCGCCTCTCAGAGTGCTGGGGCTACAGGCATACACAACCATGACAGGCTCAAGGGTCTTATTTTATAAGTGAAGAAATAGCTTCCACAGAGTGGGAAGGATCCCTGTAGATGGCAGAGTTACCAAGTGCTCATACACAATCCAGGTCTTCTTTATCTGTTAACGCATTTAATTTTTTCCAAACAATATATTTTTTATTTATTCGCTTGTTTATTTATTTGGCTCAACTCTTGCTACACAGCTAGGACTTCTCCTGAGCCTACTCTCTCATCCTCCCCAGCACTGGGCCTACAGGCACGTGCAACCACGCATGGTTTCAGTGGCTGGCCTGACACCAGGGCTCTAGGGCTGACAAGGCACGCAGTACTGGACATGGAACCCGCACCCTTATGCTTCCCGGGCAGGCGCTTAGACCGCTGAGCCGCCTCCCAAGCCCCTGGTCTCTATGTTTAGATTGGAATACAGCCGTGCCTACTTAGGAAGCGCAAAGTGACGTTTCTCTACGTGTATACGTTGTACGGTGTTCAAAGCGGGTGCGGTCTCCTCTCCACACATTTGCCATGTCTTTATGGTGGGAACATTGGGTTTTGTTCTGTTTGTAGGGTATCCTGGGAGGGTGGTGTCTCGGTTACTTTTCTCTTGTCGCTGGGACAAAACACCTGACACCCAGAATTAAGGAAGGAAAGGTTTATTTAGCTCCTAGTTTGTGTAGATTTCAGTCCATACTCAGCTGGCTCCAAGGCAGAGTGGCACACGGCGGAGGGCAGCGGGTCATGGCCTCAGAAGGTAGCAAAGAGCAAGGGAGGAGCCGCGGCTGCCGCCGTAGCAGCTCGCGGGCCCCTCCCCTCCCCATGCCGGGTGCAGACCCTCCACCCCAGGGCGAGTATAGCCTCCCACCCATAGTCCCCACATTGGATCATGAATGCATCGCCCACTCTACAAGCTGCCCCAGGACTGCATGAGGCTTCGGCGGGGCACCGTGCCACAAACCATTACAGGTGGTTTGAGACAGCACCACACCCTACAGCCCAGGCTGCCCTGGCATCGCTTTGTAGCCAAGGCTGGCCTGGAGTGCGTGGCGATCCTCCTGCACCTGCCGGCTCAGTGCAGGGACTCAGGGTGTGCAGCACCACACTTGGCTTGTGAGAGAAACACTTAGAGTCTGCTCTTCCAGAGTGCAGAGCGCAGGATCCCCCATCGTACCCGGTGTGCACCTCACCTCCTGCATCCAGTGCCTCCTGCCTGGGCCCTGGACAGCTCTGCCTCTTTGCTGGAGACCAGAGTAGAATAGGAGGGGTCACACCAGGCCCCTCCTGTGGCTGTTAATGCCACAGGACCTTGGATCTTTCTAGAATAAGCTCAGAAGCCACCACACGGTCCCACCTAGAGCCTGGCTGGACCCTGCACACCCCTTCTCCCAGTTGACCTCGTGGGCACTTGTGGCCCACCCAGCCCCCTCTTCCCACTTGTTGCCAATCTCCCGTTCCCTCTTTTCTGCTGGGGCTTGGGGCCTCAAGCTGGGGCCTCCTGCTGAGCTACACCCTGAGCCACCCAACACCGCCCCTTATTACTCTGAGATAAGGGCCTGACTGGGTAGCCCAGGCTGACCTCTCCCTGCTGACCCTCCTGCCTCAGCTCACCAGGCAGTTCAGGGAGGACGGCGCCACTCTGCATGCCCAGCCCTTTGTCCTGTTCTTCCAGCCCTGTCTATGAGGACCCAGGCCTCTGCCTGTGAGGGACACCCAGGCTGCCTGCTCTTGCTCGGGCCTCTTCCTCTGTAGGCTTCCCCTACCCCACGGCTGTCTCCCTGCCTCTCACCTCTCACAGACAGTGGCCCAGCCTGTCCCATGGGACCTCTCCATGGAGCACAGCCCCGTCTATCCTACTCCCCCTTCCTGCAGATTCTGCCACTTTAGTGGGATGCAGTTGGCTCAGAATCAAACTCAGCAAGAGACAGAGCCAGCTGCAGGCCAGCTGTGGCTCCTCCACTCCTTTCGCCTACACCCTCTGCCAGCCCCCGGGGTCCTTAACATCCTCCGGGGTCTTCATCCAGTCCCTGGGGTCCTCAGCACTGACTCAAAAAGAGGAAAAAGAAAATAGGGAGACCTGTGGTGGGTGAGGAACAGCAGAGAAAGCCAACAGATGCAGGTGGAGGTGCGTGACAGGTGGGCACATGCGAGGTGGCCGGGTGGCAGGCCCCGAGCGCTGGTGCCAGCCAGTGGGCGTGGGAGAGGGCTCGGCCATTGTCTGCCTGTCCCTGTCCTGCCCCACGCGCGCCCCGCTGTATAGCAGATCCCACCTCACTTAGTGCCCAGACAAGGGCTACTGGGGATGGTGTGGGCTTGGAAGTGACACGGCGTCTCGCAGGCCCCTGTCCACCCTGCTTTGCCCTGACCTCACGCTGCCCTTTCTCCCACGCTGGCAGCCCCTGCCCTTCCCCTCCTCAGGTCCCACCTGTGTCCCCAAAAGGTGCTGAGACTCAGTGCCCGCTCCAGTGTTGGCTCTGCATTGCTACACCGACTTGGCTATTTATGAATCATGTTTTGAAACACACGGCTACCTGTTAACTCTACGGTTCTTTTTTTTTTTTAACTTCAGTCTGCTAGTGTTAGTGCCCTTGTGACAGATATTAAACTACATGCAAGTCAATTCTTTTTGCAATAGTTGAACTATTTTCTTTAGGGTAATTGAACCCTATGGCTGGGCGCATAATAGTAGACTTTCCTTTGCTTTTATTTACATTCCGCTAGGACTGGGGAATCCAAATAATTCCGAGACCAAAACCAAAACAAACAAGACAAGTCTCTCTACAGCAAAGTCCTCCAAAGAAAGTTCTTTTGAACAGTTGGTGAAGTTTGGGAAATGATGATATACCTGCATTAGAAACTTGGACTTCCAGAGAAGGATTTTTTAAATATTTTTTTCTGGCTGGCTCTGGCTGCCTTAAGGGTGGGTCTCATGTTCCATGTGGAGGTGGGGACTGAACCATGGTCCCCAGTGTCCTAGTGACTTTGCCTAATCGTGGCTTTAATCAACTGAGCTACTTGGCAAGCCCCCTGGAATTCAGGAGAGGTTGCAGCCTTGCGTGGAGAAAGACTCTTTCCTCAGGGGGAGAGAGCGGCAGGCTGAGCTGACTGTTGGTAACACTCCACATTGGTAATGAATGGCTCCGCATTTGGGGGGACCCTACATCCCAGTTTAAGCCTGATTGCAGTCCTCTAAAAAATGCCTTGGTTTTCTTAATAAATTGCATACCCTTAGGATTTGCATTTCACTTAAATATCAAGTTGATCAAGATTTCTCTCTGTTGATAATTCTTACAAAAATTATTGGGGATTAAAAAAAAAAAAACCTCTAACATTTATGGAGTTTCAGAAGGAAGTCAGCACTCTTCATCCTCATCCTGTGGTGCTGACTTCCAGAGTATGACGTCGACTTGGTCACAGTTGAAGTGTTTTCTCTAAATCGGCAGGATTGAGAATGCCAGCGCTGTCTCCTTGGGGCCGGTGTTTCCGGGCAGGGAGCTTCCCCAGGCTCCTCTCAGAGCTTCTCCCACCCTGATGGAGCTCATTTTGTCTTTGCTGCCATGCTTGCTGGCACGGAAGCCGCTCTTCCCAGGAGGCGGTGCTGGCCCTTCTTGGCCCTACAGAGTGCTATGCCCGGGCGTCTGCTATAGACCTCTGGCCTCGTCAGCCACCACCGCTCCACCTCTCTGCTTCTCCTCGGCATTGCTCCATCTGGTGTCTCACCGTTAAGGTATCTCCCACAGGTGTTCCATCGCAGAACCCACAGTAGCTCGTAGCTCCGCACCTGGCTTCCAGTGCATTGGCAACTTTTCTTAACTTCTGTTAGTTCTAAGTTGGAGACCAGGTAGGTTGAATCGGCCTTTTGAAAGGCGTTGTTGGTCATCTTCAGTGTTCTCCTGCTGGGTTTCACTCTTTCGACATAACCTCTAGTGATTTTTCCCTAGAGAGAATACTTCAGTGTTTTCTTATGTAATATGTTCTAAAATATGTTAATGCTTTCTAAGCAACTATGGGACACTCGAGCTGGTGGGGCATGTGACAGTGGGTGGGTCATCACGTTTTCACCTGTGTTCCTCGGAGGATCCGTCAGAGGGCAGCTCAGTGACTAAGACAGATGCCTGGTAGGGTTTTAAACCATCGCCATTCTTGGACGTGACTTTCCACCCACACTGAACACAAGCATTCCAGGACTATTGAACATAAATATCGGGTCATGGCTGTCAAAAGCAGGCATCTAAAATGAAAAATAAGACCAACTTCATTTTATACTCTGATCACCTCTCTAGTGAGGACTTGGGCCAGGCCTGTTATCCTGCTATGAAAAACTATTTGGGACTTTTGTAAAACTGATTTTTAAATTGAAGTCAAATTACCTCATGAATTCTTAAACAGGGAGAGAGAGTTAACGTTCTACAGAAAAATGATACACTGGGGATGTAGTCACAGAAGATGGATGTCTCAGGAAGCTATTCTAAGAGCGCTCCAAAATTCATCAGTTGAGTGGAGTAAGGAGAAAAAAAATAGCATTCAGAAAAAGAAAATTGGGTGGAGTAGTGGGAAAGTCTGGTGGAAGAACAAAGGGCAGACGGATGTGGCCGGAAAGGTCTTTCTTAAAAGAAAAATGCTTTTGACTACTCCTGGCTGTTCTATTGTGTTTTTAAAATGGCCCTTTCCTAAACAATGCACACACACACACACACA
>PVJA010010109.1:0-58440 GCA_004027025.1 Myocastor coypus
GATTTAGGTATGTCTTTGTCAACTTTAGATATTATTTCTGCTCTGATGTCCTCTATACGTTTCTCCAGCCGTTTTTCCACTTCATGTATTTCTTTTTTTACTTCAGATGTTATCTCTGATCTCAGTTGCTCTATAAGTTTCTGCACTTGTGTGTCTGCCTCAGATGCTACCAATTCAGAGGTTTCATCTGTATGATTCCTATTTTCTTCCATGATAGTGTCTTCTGTATTTGGTTTGGGTGGGCACAGGCCCTGAGATTGCCTCCTACTCCTTGTTGTTATCATTTTGTATGGAAGCGGCCTCTGCACTTTGGTGGCGTTATGCTGTGTCTATGGGCGTTTGGTCTGGAGACTCCAAGCTGGTTCCTCTACAGAGGTTCCTGACTCTGTGCTGGAGCTCTGGCTGCTAGCTTCTGTGAATCCTGGCGGATGTGGTCTGTAGGTGGAGGTGGAGCTTTGGGATTGAGGAGTCCTGGTAGGCTCGTGGAGCAGATCGGTTGCCAGACAAGATGTTTGATGGGTTCGGTGCTGGAGCTTGGGCTGGAGGGGTTCAATAAAAAAAACGGGGGGGGGGGGGGCGTGGGAGGGGAAGGCGGGCCAATGATCCTGAACCAGCTGGTGCGCGGGCTCTGCTACCGGCTGGGATTTGGGTAGGGTCTGGAACAGAAAGTTAGTCGCAGGAACGCAGAGGCGGGGCAGAGGGGTGCAGGCAGCTTACCCATGGCGGACGCGCCCAGACTGGCATTTATGCCACTGAGCTATCTCCCCTACCTTTGCAACATGTTTTTAGTTTCCAGATTTTGGTTTTACTTTTCTTGCCAGTGATTTTTCTTAGGTCTCTCTTGTTTTATTGGTTTGGGTGTCTATATTTATGTCACTACCATACTTTTTGATTATTATAGCTTATAATATATTTTGAGGTTATAAAATGTGAGATTTACAGCTTTATCCTATTTCTTATTGTTTTGGTAATTCAAAGTCTCTTTTAGTTCCATATGAATTTTAGGATTTTCCCCTATTTCTGCAAAAAATGATCCTGGTTTTTTCTATTTTTTTTTCTTTTTTTGTACTGAGCTATCTCATTGGCCCCAACACTGGGCTTCTGGTAGGGGTTGAGGTGCATTTATAGATCACTTTGGGTAGTATGGATACTTTATCAATTATATATCTTTCAAACAATGAATACAGGATATTATTTCATTATATTGTATGTTCCTATAACACATTGGTGCTAATGTATTAAATTAATGCATTATATTAATTGCCTTAAATAGTCAGTTTCCTCTCATGTTTATCTACTTACCTGCTGCTTTTGGTTCTTCTCTCCTGAAACTGAAGGATCTTGCCTGTAATCAATTTCCTTCAGCCTGAAGAACTTTATTTCTTACAGTGTTATCACTAATATTCTCTAAGCTTTTGTCTCAAAGATTTTTGTCTTTTTTTTCTTGGTGAGACAAGGTCTCGCTGGATAGTTCAGGCTGGCCTTCAGTTCACTGTGTACTGTAAGATGCCCTCAAGCTCCCAGCAGTCTCTCTGCCTCAGTGTCCTGAGTGCTTGGATTATACGCATGCACCACTATGCCCTGTCTTAAAATTTTACGGCTTTAGAAAAACCTGGATATTAAATTCCCAGATGGCAGTTTTTTGGTTTTTCTTTCAATACTTAACAAAAAGTTCAGTGGGTTAACTTTTTACTTCTATATTGTCTTTCTTTACTCATTGCTGTCAAAATACTCAGCACCCAGCTGGGGCCATGGTGGCACATGCCTGTAACCCCAGCACTTGGGAGGCTGAGACAGGAGGATCAGTCTGAGTTCAAGACAAGCCTGGGCTACAAAAGTGAGCTCAAGGCCAGCTTGAATTGCATAGTGAGACCCTGTCTCAAAAAGACCAAAAAAATCCCCAAACAAACGAATAACCCCCCCCCCCAAAACTCAGCACCCAAGTTAAAGGAAGAAAGGCGTATTGTAGCTCACATTTTGTAGAGGCTTTAATCCATAGTCAGCTGTCTCTAAGGCAGGGAGTGTGGTAGAGGGGTGTCACAGAAGGGAAGCATTTGGCAGCAGACAGAAAGCAAAGCAGAGAGGTAGGAAAGCAGCAGGAAGAGAAGCAGTGGCAGCAAAAGCAGCAGCAGCCCTCTTCCTGTCCCTTACATTTTACAGCAGATAGCACTCACACAAGGCGGGGCACCCTGAATCCTGGCATCATATACTCTAGTGCAGGCCACCTCCATAAAGTCCCACCTATGACTACCCCAGGCTTTGGGGGGACATCTAGACACAAGGCATAAGCTTATTTTCCTTTTTCTTTTTTTTCTGGCTTCATTTGATAGTGAGCATTTTGGCTCTGATATGTTGAGTATGGTTTTATTTGGATTTATGTTACTAGGAGTGCAGTCATTTTTAAAGATGTATGAGTTGATGTCTTTCATCAGTTTGGAGAAATCCTCAGGTATTTCCTTTTCAGTGTTGCTTCTGCCCTGTTCTGTTTCTTTTCTCACTGTGGGACACTTGCTGCACATATGCTAATCCTGTATGTCTCTCATGTTTTGTTCTTTTTTCTATTCTCTATATTTGAGATTCAGGGTTTTCTTTTATTCTTTACTTTTTTTTTTTTTTTTTTTGCAGTACCAGGGATTGAACTCAGGTGAACTCAGGACCTTGTGCTTGCCAGGCAAGCACTTATTCCACTGAGCTATCTCCCTGGCCCTCTTTACTTTTAATATTTTATTTTATTATTTTTTTAAGTTTAGATATCATCAGTTTATTATAAAAGACATGGAAATTATGTACATGATGAAAGGTGGCAGAACCTCAGTGGAATGGGCAGCATCGTGTGATGCCATTTCAACAGTGATTTACTTCACTCTACGTATTTTCCAAGAATGTCACCGTCTCTAAATGGGAAATAATCCTTGTCGTCTAGAACTACTTTGGTGCCTCCATATTCTGGAAGAAGAACTTTATCTCCAACTTTCACACTAACTGGTTGGATCTCTCCACTCTTTCCCTTAGAGCCGGACCCCACAGCTACCACAGTTGCCTGCAGCACTTCACCTTGAGATTTTTCTGGAAGCATAATGCCTCCTTTGGTGACAGTTTCGGCCGCACTCCTTTCAACCAATATGCAGTCAAACAGTGGGAGAAACTTCTGAAATGCCTGTCCTGCCATGGCTCCTAACCCGCAGCTCACTCGCTACCACGCCGCCTCCACTTACTTTTAATATTTAAAAAAATTTGGAGACACGGTGTCATTATGTTGTCCAGGCTGCCCTTGCACTTGTGGGCATTCTGTGTCATCCTCCTGAGTAGCTGAGATTACAGGTGTACACCACCATGCCTGGCTTCTGGATTGTTTTCTATGGACCTGCCTTTGGTTCCTGAATTCTGTTGTCTTATGCATGCGGGATGGCGTTAAATGTATCCAGTGAGCTTTTCATTGGATCTTTGGTTTTAGGATGCCCATTTTTTTTTTCTATAGATGTCAACTTCCTGTTGAAATTCACCTTTCTGTCCATTTTCTTCATGTTTTTATTTCACGCTATTTTTAGTATATCTTCTTCCTCTTCCTCCTCCTCTTCCTCTTGCTCTTCCTCTCCTCCTCCTCTTCTATATTATGATGATGATGATGATGATGATGATGATGATGATGATGATGATGATGATGATGATGATAATGATGATGTCTTTTTGAGTCAAGGTCTTGTATGTGGCTCAGGCTGGCCTTGAACACCCTTTGTAGCCCAGGCTGGTCCTCTTGCCTCAGCCTTCCAAGTGCTGAGATTATAGGTGCTCACCAGCACACCCTGTTTATTATTTTTATCTGCTGACTCCAGTATCTGAGTCACCTGAAGAGTCTGTTTCTAATGTCTATTCTTTTGATTATTGGTTACATTTTCACGCCTTTTTACATGTTATATATGTAAACAAAAAAACCAAGATTTTATTTTAGACTTTGCATAAATAAGTTGTAGATTTTGACATTGATATTGTTTTCCTCCAGAATGGAGCTGCATTATAGCTATTGGTAGACCCAATTTTTTTTTTCTGTATTTTAGGGAAGGGCCTACAGGGTATGCAGGGTCTCAATACTAGATTAGACTCATAATGATCCTCCTGTTTATAGCCTCCCAAGAACTGGGATTACAGGCACGTCACCGTGCTCAGTCTCAATTACCGTCTTAGTGCACCCTGGGGATGGGGCAGGCCTGGGGACTAAACCCTCAGCCCCTGTGTCTGCTTGCAGGTGCTTTAACCCACTGAGCTATTTGGCTGGCTCTCAATTCTTTTTTAAAGTTTAAATATAATATAACTGGTACATTGTGGGTAGGTATGCATATTGATCTCATTATAGGAAATTTGTGCCCGTGCATGGTACAGCTTGCTGCATCTTTCCCATTCCCTTCCCCTTCCCCTAAGCCCTCCTTCCTTCCTTATTTACAAAAGCTTTGCTTGTAGTTTCCCTTCTATCCTCTTCATTGCTTATCATTTCCTCCCTGGCCCCTGCTCTGTCCCGCTTCTCATTTGAGCAACTTTTTTTTTTTTTACCTTAGGGCTCAGCCTGCCCTGGGGGTGTGGCTGGCATAGCATGTGGTGTCAGGGATTGAACTTTGGTCCCTGAGGTTGCCTAAGCTTGCCTAAGCAGGTGCTCCCACTGAGCTATCTCATGGGCCCCTTGTTTAAGTGTTCTTCTGCTATCTCATGGGCCCCTTGTTTAAGCGTTCTTCTGCCTCTAGTTGTCTCAGGTCTGTAGTCTGTCACCTGTTGTAGCCTTCTTCCTTTGCAAGGACTTTGTCTCTGAATGATCTCATTGTAGCCCAAAGTCACAAGTGCAACTTCTGCGCAGTACCTGTCCTGCAGGGCGGGCAGTACCCTTAGGACTCCATTAGGCTCAGCCTATCCTGCTGGCCACAGTGCAGAAGCTCTGCTGCTCTCCTCCCCCTAGTAGCTTCCTCTGTCTGGGCCAAGCTTCCTCCTCACTCAGCCTATGCCCAGATCCAGGATGCCCCCAGAGAAGAAAGCAGCTCTTAACTTCAGTTCTTGAGAAGACTCTTCCCTTACTGTGATTTTATTTCATTTGATTTTCCTTGCTTCTGTAATTCTGATTGCTTTAAAATGACTTTGTAACAAATCTCTTATTTTAGTTAAAAAATTCCTGCAGCAGCAGAATGGTTTACTACCCACAACACACTGCAGAGTAGCTGTGCTCCCATGGCATGCCAGCCTCAGTTCTCCTTACCTTCACCCCAGGGCCCTATTGATGGATACCTGGTCACTGTATACACAGTTGCTTGCTGCCCACTGAGGACTTTTGGTCATTGCCATAGAACTCTTCCCATCCCAACCTGTATGTGGGGCAGGATGCTTTAGGTCTGAGTGCCAAGTATTTCCTAGGACTGGCTCATTTGGGTATTTCTTCAATACCTAGCCTATAGCGTGGTATATGCTAGGCACTGAATATTTCAGTGAATGTTTGGGGCTGAGTTAAGGGGTCACTGGCTGACTCTTAGGGGGTAGGGGGAGGGGATAGTGGCTCCAAAAAAATGGGCATATGCCAGTCCTTGCTCTGACCAGGGTCTGCTCAAATCACAGGGACATTTGGCCTGAGCGTTTGGAAAAGGGTCCAGCATACCATGATGGATGGTCAAGAGCAGAGTACAAACCTAGAGAAGGCAGATTCCACAGACGGTGCGCCCGAGGACTCCCACCTGGAGCTGCAGTGAGTTCCCACAGCCCACTTGGTGGCCTCTGGCCAGAGCAGAGGAGGCTGTGAGCCTCTCCCTCGACAGAATAGCATGGGCAAGCTCGGAGAGGGGCCTTGGAACTCCTGCGGCTTGGGACCTGCACACATCCTACGCAGCTCAGTGCAAAGACTGTGAAGTGAGAAACTGGGAGCCCCCAAGATGTGGATAGGGTCCCACTGCTGAGCCAGACTCAGGTTTGCCAGGGCATTGGCGGACCCTGCAGAGGACATTTTCACAGGGCCACAGACTTCTAGTGGGAGAAGCCTGTGCCCAGGCCCAGAGCTCAGGGTGAGAGCAGACATTCATGTTAACTTGCCTGAGCCATGAGGAAGAGCAGGCAGGCAGCAGCTTGTTCCTTCTCAACCCACTCATCCTTATTCTGTGCAAGCCTCCAACAATTTTGGTTCACTCAAATTTTTTTTAAGACTTGGAAGTGAGGTTCACTGGTAGTGTGCTAGCTTAGCCATTCAAGGCCCTGAGTTTGATCCCTAGTACACACACACATACAATTATTGAGATTCTGCTTGCTTCTAGATTCAGGTTCTTGGACAGCTTAGTCCCTTTAAGAGATAGACATACAAACTCATGGCTGTAGTTCTGTGTACAGTGTTGGAGGCATTAGGTGTAGGGATGGCTTAGAGGACAAGCTACTTGGTTGGGGAGGTTGAGTAAGGAAAACTGTCTAGATTTTCAAGTTGGGTATTGAATATATCTATATCTATATCTATCTATCTATCTATCTATATATATATATATAGATATATATATATATAGATATGTATAGATATATGTGAGTTTTCCAGGCACAAATAGACTCTTTGTAGCTCCTGTGCTCCCATCATGGCATATACTTTGACAGTCCTGTGAGGGTAAAACAACAAGGTAGAGGCAAGGTTTTCTAGGGTAGGGATGGATGCTGAAATATTCTACTGGGGAGGTCCAAGCGAGACTAGAGTGATGGGTCAGGCCACCCTACAGGAAATCACAGTATTGTGGGAAGAGTGGCTGGCCATATGGAGTTTCTGCTGACATCACTGAATACTGGCTCAGTGATGGTCCCTGCTGAGTGTATTGTATCCCTGGGGGAGAGGTGGACGGACCCTCCTGGGTGGGTGAGGGGTGTGTTGTGAAGGAAAACCCCTCTCTGAAGGGATCTGGCAGAGGCCCTGGCATACCAGCAGTGGGAGCAGGTGGCCCTGATGGCACTCCTAAATGGGAAGAAGGAGGTGGAGGCCAAGGCCTGGACCCGGCTGCAGAGGATGGCCCAGACATCCCCATGGGCCCAAGAGCACTCACTAGAGGACATCGAGGAGAGTTGGAACCAGTGGGTGTCCAAAGGCAGGCAGGTGAGGCTGCTGTGAGCGAGGTGGGGTGGTGGAGCCCCAGTGGTCAGCCTTCACTGCCCCCTGTGGCTCCTACAGGTGAGCAAAGTTGTAGGAGCAGCGTATAAGCCCAAGGGAAGGCTGCGGAGCCCCAGAGTCCTGTCTGCCACTGTGAATTACAGCAGCATGAAGCAGCAGGTAAGCAGGTGGACCTGTGGAGCCTGGGATTCCACCTTCCATGTGGCCTCCAGCAGGGGGACAGGAGCTTTCAGGCTTTGTCAGAGCTCCAGGCCACAAGCAGTGCTGGCAGCAGGCTACTATGGCCCGGGGGGTTGCCAGGGATGGTGTGGTTGAGGCCATGGTTGCAAGTTTTACCTTGGAGCTTATCTGGCCCATGAGGGAGCTTCTCGGTCAGGCACCTGACTGTAGCCACCAGAGTGCTATGGAGAAATGCACCCATTGGAGCAGCTCTCTGCACCTGTGGTCACCGACCTCCCAGGACGGCAGAGGGCTCCAGTGGGAGGAGAGGGAGCTGGCCTTCCATATAGCATGTGGCCACCAGTGACCACACTGTGCTTTGGAGACTGCTGCTTTTGTAGGGAAGACCTCCAGGCTCTTCCCTCCTGCAAGCCCACTCTTGGCCTGGTGCTGCCAGCTCCCACAGTACCCTACCCTCTTGCCTGCCCTGTCCCTACAGATCTCACCTCAGGTCTACCAATGCCTTTACTTCAATGATTTGACACCTGTCCAGCAACCTGACTTCCTGATTCACTGGACCTCAGACCAGAAGAGCCAGAGTACCCGTCATGTGGCCTCTGGCATCCAGGAGAATTTGGAAACTGTCAGGAAGCAGACCTTTTTGGACACCCCAGCCGAGGCCCTGGCTACCATCCCCTCTGTCTCCCTGTCTGTGTCCACAGTGACCTCAGCCTCCAAGCTGCCAGGCTACAACCTACCTGTGCCGCTGAGACCCAGGTCCTCTGTCCCTTGCAGCAGCCCTGGCAAGTTTCCATAGTCCAACCCCATGGCCTTGCCTAGGGGTCTATGTCTATCTGCAGAGCTCAGAGAACCATGGTCACTGCTTCCTCCCCTGAGCAACATGCAAGGCCTCTGGAAGCTACCCGTGTGTCCTCTGCACAGAGGACAGAGAGGCCTTGCAGAGAAGGCCTTTCCAGTACTGCAGGGCACCCTAGCCCATGGAATCCTGGGGTTCTCAGCTCATATCCTGCCAGGCCCAGGCTACATGGAACTTTCCTTTGTAACTCTATTCTGCCTCTCTGGAGAAGCCCACCTATCTTCTGGCCCCACACAAAGTCATGGAGGAAAAAAAAAATGTTCTCCAATGTCAAAATCCTGCAGGGGTTAGGGTTGGGCTGTAGGGTACCCGCAAGCGCCTGCACAGGCACCGGCTCTACCTCTGAGCCCAGGCACGGTCTCTGGCACAGATACAGCAAGGAGAATGCTCCCCCTTGAGGATGTAGGTGCCTGGCAAGTGACAGGCTGATAACCTGGGGTTAGGGCTAGGTAGGCCCCACGATGGAGCAGAAGGTGAGTCACCAGTGCTGAATGGCTGAGAAATTGATTTAGCTTTATAGAAGGGTAAAGTCCAAGCTGGTCCAGAGGCCCAGCAGCTAGCTGTCGATGGGTTGCTGCCATCGCCTCTGTTTCCCTGTCTGTGTCCACAGCCTCAAAGCTGTGCTTTTCTGCTGTCTGTTCTCCCCAGGCCCTGCTCAGGCACTGCTCCCCAGTGCCTGTGTGTTCATGCGCTGTTTGTCTCTGTGCAGGGCAGGGATTGGAACATGGTAGTGGCAGCACTCTACTTAGCTCGGCCATGCTCTGGCTTTGGAGCCTTCCTCTGGCCTGGAAGTACCTGTCCAGGCCTCTGCTGGACCACCAGCTCTCTTAGCTGCTCCACGCCCAATGGGGTGGTCATGGGGGAAGGTGAGAGCCTGAAGTGGGAGGCACCCAGTGTCCAGGGGACAGCGAGACAGTGGAGTTGAGGGGGGTGCAGGAAGTGGGGCTGCTGGGATGTGTGGCAGTGAGATGGGTGCAGGGGAGTTGTCACATCAAGCCCCTGGGTTTGTCCTGAGGACACCCAGGAAGCTGGGCAGCCTTTTCTTCAACTTAAGAGAGAGTAGACACTTAGCAAGGGGAAGTGACTTGTTCAAAGTCTCTCTGCAGCATGGAGGTCAGAGCAGGACAGACAGCAGGCCATGCTCTCTCCCACATGATCCCTGCATGCCTTCTAGGCTCTGCCCCACATGGGGCTGGATGATCACGGGCTGGTGGCTGACCCTCTCTGGGCCTAATCTGGGAAGCAAGGCAGCCCCTCCTAGTGTGTCAGATTAACATAAGAAGCCTTGCCTCCTGGTGGGTGGCACTCTCAGGTAGCTAGGACTGAGGACCCCTTAGGGAGGAGGAGGAAGCAGAAAATCCACAGAATCTGGGCTCACGAGCACACCCACTCATCTGGGCTTGAACACCTGCCAGCACAAGGGATTCAGTCCCTCACTGGACTGTCACAAAGTCCTTTCTTGGGTGGCCTGTGGTTGGGGTCCCCAGCCCGGCAGCTGTGTCCCCCTGAAATTCTCATGGGAGCTGCAGGAGAGAGCTAGCTGTGCCATGGCATAGGGATTGGGCACCTCCCACCTCATCCTCGCTGAGCATGCACAGCTACAGACCCTGTTCCTACAGCCAGCCTCCCTGACCTCCCACCAGCGGCCACCCAGCATGGCTACCACAGGCTGGGTGCTCAAGAGGAACACTTGCTATGGGGCGTGTTTGGTGCCCGTCCCCCTGTACAGCTTAGGTCTCAGGGCTCCCGGGGTGGCACCAGCTTATCTGCTCTGGGTGGAGAGGACATCCAGGGACTTCCCTCCTGTCCCAGAGGGGGTTCCAAAGGTAATGCCCATGGGTGATCACATAGCTGGCTGGAGGCATGGGTGGTGGAAGGGTGGCAGCCTCAGAGGGAGGCCCTTGGGGAGCTCTGCTATTCTGTTGTCTGAGGCCCCTGCTGAACCCACTTCATACTCAGCTGATGCCCTGAAAGGCCTGTAAGGGGCTGGAAGGTCACCCCATGCCTCTGAGGCAGGAGTGCCTATCACTGCCCCTGCTTGGACCCCTCCTGGGGCCTGAATGCAGGATCTGAGACTGCACAGAACAGGAAGTTCTTTGCAGCCACAGTGCGGGGAAGGCTGTGGGGTGTGGGGTGAGGGCCAGGATCTAGGCCACTCATGAACTCTGTGGTCACAAAGATGGCTAATTGGGGATCTTTGGTCTGGGCTTGCTGTGTCCAGGACCAGTAGGGCCAGCAGCCTGTTCAGGGCCAATGTCTTGGTTGTGGTAGGGCTTCCTGCTGGCGCAGGAACACAGGGCTACCTGGATTTGACTTGAACAATGTGTACTTCCTCTTGTCCTCGTGAGGGAGGCTACACTTGACACTTCAGTCAACATGAACCTTGCACACTGTGCCTTGGGGCCCAGTCTACCTCCAGCAGAGGGGGGTGAGGACCAGCATTTCCTGGTGCAGAAGGTGAAACTGAGACCCAGAAGACATTACCTTCAAGATGACACAAGGGACAGAGTTCTGTGTCCACTGCCCTCTAGTCCTGGGGTCCCTCAGTGTCAGAGAGTTAGAAGCCCTGCCAAACTGCCTGGTGAGCTGAGGTGGCTCTGGAGATTAGCAGGATTAGCTAAATCCCTGGGTTGCACTAGGCTTACCAGAGGCGCCACTCTGGGGGCCCTGCGGGTGGTTTGGCACTCTGTACCTCCGGGTTTTTTTTTTTTTGTTTGTTTTTTTTGAGACAAGGTCTCACTATGTATGCAATTCAGGCTGGCCTTGGACTCTGTAGCCCAGAGTGGCCTTAAGTTTAAGGCAATCTTTCTGCCTCAGACTCTCAAGTACCAGAGTTATAGGTATGCACCACCTACCCAGCTTCCAGTTTGGTTTTGGTCACCAAGCTGAGCTGTTCCCCTGCTGGCTGGTAGCCCACTCTGCTGCTCCAGGCCTGTGCACAGGAGGTGGAGACATCTTTGTTCTTCTGCAGGTTGCTGCCCAGAGGCCCAGAGGTCGTCTTGATTCATCAAGCCCTTGCTCCCTGCTGAACAGATCGGGGCTCTTGCTGTGTCTGTACAGAGGGCCACTTCAGTGCCCTGTGAACTGCAGTGTCCACCCAGTGGCCTGTGTGTTGGCCTCAAAGGACATGGGGGGATGGTGAAGACCGAGGGAAGGGGGCCTGGTGACCCAAGCTGGGCCAGGCCAGATGCTCTGGGGCTCTTCCTGTGAGGAATGAGCTCCTCTTGCCCGTGGAGCACAAAGTGGGCTCTGATGGTCACAGCTGCACGTTGTCTGTGCCCATCTCAGTCATCCTGAGGAGGGGGTGCCACATTGTGTAGGACCCAGGGTCAGAGCCACTGTCCTGCCTTGTATTCGGCGCTCCATGGAGTACAAATATCTGAACCTTCTGGGATCTGCCATGACCATGGGAAGACATGGGAGGTGGCCCAGTAAGCACTTTGGAGCCTGGTGAGTCTGGGTTAGTTAAAGCTGTACAACAGGTCACTGTGTGAACTTGAGAAGTTGGATTTCCCTGTGCCTCAGTTTCTTAAGAGTCTGTGGGGAAGCGCCATCCCTATAATGAGGAGAGGGCTGGTGGTTTTAAACACATGTAGATTATGTAACATTTAAGGATTCTGGGAGTGTCTATCTAGAATGTTCCTGAGAAATAACTTGAGCCCTGGAAGGTGAGGACTGTGGAAGGGGAAATGGCTCACAGAATGCCAAACAGCAGGAATGCCCTCTATAGAAGACATCACCAATGGTAAAGACCCTAGAATTGCCTAAATGCCCAGGATTAAATCTGGTGAGAAGCACAGAATTCCTAAGAAACAACTGATGACGCCTTACAGAAGGATGCTGAGAACCTGAGAGATGGAAGGCTCTAGGTCTGGGAAGAGAAACACTGGCTTGGCCGAGACACTCATCCTCCATATACAGTCCCACAAAGCCAATGCAGGTGATCGCATTTTAAAAATGCAACCCAAGAAGCTCCTAAAGTTTCACTGGAAAAAAAAGTATAGGAAAACTTTCAGTAGGGTGTTGGGAGGCAGAGTACTTGCTGGACACCAACAGAGCCTGCTGTTAGGTGGCATAAACGAAGCAGCTTGGTGTGGACATAGAGCAAGGCAGGGCTCAGTGAAATAGAGACTGCAAACCGTGTCAACCGTGTATCCGAACAAGGCAGATGGGCTATTTAGTAATGGTACCATGCTGTGAGCTACAGGATATAATCAAGCATGGTGCAGACTTGATTTCTACCTCACATCACTGAGTGAGGTAGATTGCAGATGCACTAAGGAGCTTTAATATATCTGTATCTTGTGTCTATGCAGTGAAGAATGTGTTTGTGTGTGTGTGTGTATGGTCATGCTGTGTGTCATGCTGGTGCTGTGAGGGGTACAGGCAGAGGACACTGTCCGAGTGCTTCTGTAACCTGCCAAGTAAATGTAGTACAAAAGAGAAAAATGATACACATACACAACTGGAATGACTGAGGTTGGGGAACAGGAACTTTCATGCCTGCAAAAACTGATGTCCCGAAAGGGCACGTGTCTCACCCAATATCCCACAGCAAATCAGTCACAGGATGTTGGAACAGTGAGGAGGGCAGAGGTGGGACCTCTTGCCTACCACCTCATCTGATACAGCACCCATCATCCTGCCCCTACTGCACAGATGGGGAGACCGAGGCCCTGGGAGGGTGAGTTTTGTTGGAGGTCACACAGAAGTCCTGGCTAAGCTCCATTTGAAACAGAGATGAGTCCTTTTGTTGAAATTTGATACTGGGTTTTACCTTGGTGTTGCCTTTTGCTACTGTGGCCCCCAGTATGTCACTTTATTGTGTGGAGCCTTCACTATTCCCATCTGTGAAACGGGACCCCCTTGGGGTTGTCGTGAAGGTGCCTCAGCACCCTGGGGCATCAAGACACTCAAATGTGGGCTGGGCTAACGAATAAACTTTATACTCTTCTAGGATAGGGCTCTGGGGGGCGGGGTCACAGAGCCGTGCACGCGCACGCGGTACAGGCAGGTGAAGCGCGGGTTCCCCCAGTTGCTGGAGATCTTCACCTTGACTGCACCAAAGGCCTGCAGCTGCTGGTTCTGGAGGATTGGATTGGATACAGCCAGGGTGACCCGCAGGCCTCCGTTTTGCTAGGTCAAGGGGCTTTTGGCAGCAGAAGGGAATTCTCCCATTCCCAGGCCCAGAGAGTTCAGAGAACTACCTCCAGCCCACACAGAAAGTCCCAAAGTACTCAGGGTTTGGGATCCGAGGCACTGAGGCCAGGCCAGACCTACTGGGGTGAGGAGAATGGCCCGGTCTTGGGGCCTGTGCTATGGGATGCCCCTCTGGGCCTGTTTCCCCTTTTGTGAAATGGGAGTGGTAAAAGCTGCTCCCAGATTACTGTGGACATGAAATGGAATCTGGGGCTGGAGGGTTCACCAGCACCGGCTTCCTTTCTCCTTCTGTGAGGGGGTGGGAGTGGAGCCTGCGTTTACTTGGTACAGAAAGTGGGGAGGTATGACCTTCAGGCCTCACTGCTGGATTCAACCTCCCAGGGAATAACGGGTGAAACTGCAGCTCAGAGGCAGAAAAAGTCCCAATGCCATACAAAATTAGTTGCCAGGCTGAGTTGCAGGCCAGTCAGCCTGATTCCCAAGCCTGCACACCCCTTGTCAAGGATACCCCTTGATAAGCCACCTTGCCATTCCACACTGATCCTGCTCCTATCCCCAACTCCCTCCAGGCTTGTTTCCCCACTTGTCCTTGGGCCAGATACTGATTAGGGGGCTCCCTATGTACAGACTAGCACCCCCACTTGATGGGCCCAACGTCTGCTGACCCTGGGAGAAATACAGCAAGAGGGCTCCTGGGCAGATCAGGGAACGTGGGAGCTTCCAGAGGCAGGCCGATCTCCCTGGGGTCCCATTGTTGGCCCAGGCCAGTGGCTGCATCTCTGAGCCTCAGTTTCTTTGTCCAGTGGATATTAACAACTGTAACCCCCAGGCTGTCGGGGGTGAGTGGGCCCAGGGTGGTATAGCAGGTGTGCAAGTACCTGGAGTGCAAACATCTGGATGGTGTTTTCTGGCTGGAACTGGAATGCTCCAAGGAACACCTCCTCCCCAGGGGAGCTCTCCATGCCCTGTGAAATCGGACCAAGGAAGCAGCATCAGGGACAGGCCCTCCTCCAGGGAGGCTCTCCTGTCCAGCTGAGAGTTGCCCACCATCTGGATGGGGAGCTCCTCACTTCTGTGGGCAGTGTTCCATTAGTGCACAGTGTAACGGACAGAAAGCACCCTGGGCTTGGAGTCAGAGGCAGAGGGTCTCCTAACTTTGCCCTTGTTGTGTAGAATTGGAGTGTTTTGCTGACCTCTGGGCCTCATTTTACCCATGAGGTGTGGGAAATTCTCTGGAACTTCTCAGCAAAATGGGAGCTTCATGGTCTCCACAGGCTCTTGGCTCTGAAGGGCCTGGCTGGCCAGAGCAGGTGCGTGCGCCCATCCTTGGAGGCTGGGTCCTTGACTGTCATGCTATGTGGTGTCCCCTCACTAAGCAGGCTCCCCACTGGGCAACTCACATAGACAACGAAGTCCTTGGGAGCGGTGTCCAGGCTGCCTGACAGGGAGATGGTCTTGGGGATGTGCTGCAGCGTGAGGTTGGACAGGTAGACCTTCTGGGCCAGCTGGATGCTCACCTGGCCGCGGTCACCCTCGAAGGCCCAGCAGTTGCCTGGTGTCATATTGGGCTGGGAGAAATGTCACAGGGACTATGACAGGGGCTCCTCAACCTGCCTGGTTTTCCACCTGTTCTTGTTCCCCAGAGAGAGCCACTTCAGCTCCTCTGAAGAACTGGACTCTGTCCACCCCTCCTGGGAGCTCCCTGCCTGCTCTGACTTCTCAGCCTCCAAACCCTTGGCACTTCATTTATTCATTCATTCATTCATTCATTCATTCATTCATTGTCCCTCTTGCATTTATCCCTCCCCTCTTTCACATAATCTTGCTATCACCCTCCAAGTCACCAGCTGAGAATACACAGGCTCAGGACCATGTAAAGTTGGGAGTGTAACCCGGGCCATCTGACCCTGGAGCCTGATATGAACTAGTATAATTTCTTTCCTCCTAAAGAGGAAGGCAGAAGCTCAGAGAAGAAGAGTTTCATGTGAGGTCACACAGCCAAGGTGTTTGTTCATTTAGCAGGTCCTGAGCTTTTTGGAGACAGAGTGTGGCTAGATCTGACCTGCAACAGCAGGTGCTAGGATAGGGGTTGGGGAAGTGGGGCAGGGGTGCTGGAGGAGCTGGGACAGGGGAGATGAGGGCTTGCTGGATGGAGCACAGGCTGTGAAAGACCTGTTAGCCAGTGGAGCAGCCTGGGGGCAGGAGCTGCAGGGAGTCGGACTGGGCTGCAGAGAGCTGTCCTACCCCAGCCCTGCAGTCTGTGCCCTGGACCCTCCCTGGCCAGATCTGTCACTGCCTTGCTTTCCCTGTGCACTGAAGTAGTTTCTTGTGCCCAGTGTGGCCTTGCCCCTTTCTGCCTGACAAACCCTGCTCACCCTTGGCTACCTCCACAGGGAGGCCTCCCTGTCCTTGCCAGGCCATTGCTCCCTGCTGACCCTGAGTGCTAGAGGTCCCTGAGGGTGGGACCCATAGATGTGTCACCTCTGGACTTCGCACCGCTTGGGGCTGGCCATGAGGATGAGATGCTCAGCTGGCGTCTGCTAAGCCCAGAGGTACTTGCTCAGTGACCTGGATGACCTCTTCTCTTTGGGTCTCAGTTTCCTCATCTGGGAGACAGGACTCCAGAGTGACAGTTTGCTCAGATTTGAAATTTGGCTCTGCCATATGCCAGTGACCACTTGTGTGGCCATAGTCAGGTGACCTGGAGCTTTGTAAGTGGGAAGATGAAGGGCCTATTCCCAGGGATTCCCTGGGCTCCCAGGTCCCACTCTCCAGGGCACAGCAGACTATCACTGTCCCTGCTTGTGCCCAGCACTGGTGGCCCACATTTGTCTGGTCTTTCCTTGACTCCACCTCAGGTTTCTGACCCTGGTTCTCACCCCACCCTGCTGATAGCTCCTGTCCTTACATTGACTGCAACCCTGCCCTCTCCTCTGTCCCCTGCTGTCCCCTACCTCAAGAATCACATCTGGAGGCTGCGCGTAGTTCCACAGCCTGATCCAGTTCCAGTAGGAGCGAGCCTTGTCATGGTGGTACGTAGCTGACGTGTGCTCAAAGTCAATGGTGGCACCTGCATGGGAGGAGGCCACATGGACTGGGGCACTCGTGCATTCACCAGGGCGTGGCTGAGTCTGGCCCTCCCTGTAGCTCATGTCCCTTTTGGGCAATGGGAGCAATGAGGCCACCACATCAACACCATCTGGTGCAGCTGCTGTGCAGAGGGATTGCAGGAATGAGGCAGTACAGCGCAGTGCTCCCTGGGTGTGGCGGGAGCTGGTGTCTCTGGAGTGTGCACCACATCACTGTGCTTGCAGCGGCAGTGTACCTGGCACATGGAAAGGAGATGCCAGGCCCCAGGGGCTCAGCCAGGCCTGAGTGGGCTCAGGCAGTGGGCTGCTGCCTTCTGTCTCCACCTGCCATTAAGCTCAGAGTATGCAGGTCAGGTGGTGCTGCCCAGTGTTCCCCATGGAGGCCCTGCATGCCCCTGTCCTGTCCACTCATCTGTCTCCCCACTCCTGCCATGTGCCCTTGCTGGCTCCTGAGGGCCTCTGCCCAGAGCACTCACTTTTCATGCATCCACTTGGTCAGGAGAGCTTTTCCTTCCTCACTGAACTCAGCCCAAGTGTTCCCCAGCAGGACGCCCCCCTGCTGGGTCACTTATGCAGCACCCTGCTCTATGGCTCCTGCCTGCCATTCTTCCCCAGCTCCCAACCCTCTAGGGCAGGGACAAGGCTGCCCTGGTGACCTCTGTGTGCCAAGCCCAGATGTACAGAATAGTGTGTGTGTGGGGGGCAGCAGTGGGGAGTCGGGCACTGTAGAGGGCCTCGGGCTCCTGCCCTTGCCTCCGGCCAGACCCCTTTAGGGAAGATGAAACCAGCTGGGAGCAGAGGCTAGTTTAGAGGGGGCATCCCAGTAGCAGGTGTGGCCCACCCAGAGTTCGCATTGTCCTCTGAGGACACTGGAGATAATAGCAGGTGGGGGTGGAGAGCCCACTTGCCTATGGATTTCAGGGCAAAGTCCGGCTTTTCAATGTAGTCACCGTGTATCATCTTCATAATCTTCTGGGTCAGTTTTTGCTGAAAAGGCAGAAAACACAGCTGCACCTGGTGTGTTTGTGCAGACCACAGCCTCGTGCATGTCCTCTGCAAGCCACAGGGAGCTGCAGGGCATCCTCTTTACCAGCAGGCTGATCCCTACCTGCAGCTGCTATGGCTGGCCCTGCACCAGACAGAAGGCTCAGCTGCTGTGCAGGAGGGCAAGTCCCTGGGACAGAGCCAAATCACTCTGCTGGGCTTGCTGTGAGACGTCATCTGTCCTGGGTTGTTTTTGTGTGAGTGTGTGTGTATGGTCCTGGAGATTAAACCCAGGGCCTTTGCACTGAGTTATACCCGCACACTTTAAAAATAATTTTATTTTTTTTTTTAGAGATAGGGTCTCCCTAAATTGCTAAGTTGCTTTCACTAGGCTCAAACTTCTGATCCTCCTGCCTCAGCCTCCCAGAATACTGGGGATTATAGGTGTGCATGGTCACAACTGGCTGGTCCTGGAGTCAGTGAGGTCAGGGACAGGGCTCTGCAATCCCAAGAATGTGTGCTGCTGTGGGGCCTTGGGGAAAAGTCACCTCTGAGGTTTTTTGTTTTTTCTCTTTTGAAATAGGGGCTCACTATGCAGTTCAGGCTGGCCTTGTGTTCATTTTGTAGCCCACGCTGGTCTCAAACTTGCAACCTATCCTCCTGTCTCAGCCTCCTGTTGCTGAGATTACAGGTGTGTGCCATCATGCCTGGGCTCCTCTGAGATTTTTTTCATCTATATGATAGGGCCATGCTCATGTCTTCCATCCAGGGCTGTGAAGCTCTGTCTGAGGGTAATAGAGGCCTACAAAGCCCCTAGGTGCCAGGGCTGTTCTTGTCCTCCCGGGTCACACTCAGCCCTTTGTGATCCCTTTGAGCAGATCATAACATGAAGCACAGGTCGCTTACACAAGCTCCCACAGTAGTTAAGAGGTGGAACTGGCAGCATAGGCTCTAACCTTCAGGTTCCCCTGTTAGCTGAAGACTACAGTCTCAGTACAGGTGTGGTACAGGCCATGCAGCCGTTCTTCCTGCTAGACTCCTCCCAGCTGCAGAATCAGATGGACACATTGGACCAATTAAAGTTGGAAGCCTTCACTCATCACCACAGAGAGGGAAAAGGCAGACTGGAAAACCATATGAAGTGATATTTACAGTATGTATATCTAACCAAGAATGTATGTCCAGAGCACATACAAACACACACAAAATTAAGAAATTCCTCCCTCTGGAGGCTCCAGACAGAAATCCAAATGTTCAATAAATAATGAAAAGACATCCAGCATGGTTAACAAACAATGTAGTACAAAGTAAACCTCAGTGGGGCATGGCTTCTCATCTGCCAGAATAAGAAATGAAAAAGACACAACTTAAGACAAGTAGAATTTGCATATGCTGCTCTTGGGAGCATCTAATAAAATGTATGTAGACATAACTTATGCTCTAGCACTTCCACTCCTAGAAATACCACTCGCAAGGGGAACTAAGTAGATATACTCAGCAGATAGTTTGTATAAGAATGCTTATGGAAGCTTTAAGAGTCTCAAAGTAGAACCAGTCTAAATTTCTGTCCTTAGTAGAATGGGTAATGGATATATCACCAGTGGAATACTGGGCAGTGACAAAGTGGAAAACAGCTATTGAGGATCTATTGTTAATGTGAATGGATCTCATAGACATTATTATGTGTAACATAAATAAGAACATAGTATCACAGTATTCCAATTATGTAAAAATCCAGAAATAGACAATGGTAGAAATCAGAAGGGTGGTTGCCTCTGAGAGAACAGAGCCTGGGAATCAAGACAAGAGAATCTTCTAGAAATCTCCTGGGTTGTGGCTTGGGTAGGGTTACATAGTTGTGTATAATGTAAATTTCACTGTGCAGGGTAAGCAAGACAAATGTATTTTACTGTATGTATATCTCAATAAAGCAAAAATTAGAAGATCTCTGGTCTCCAGAAGAGCTGGCACAGTGGAAGGCAGGATTTAGATTAAGTGCATGTGTATGTACACTGACTGCTCCAAACTACTCCCTAGTCTTGGGGAGGGGTCAGCCCACCAAGACATCTTTTCAGGTGTTTCTTTTCTTTTCTTTTTAAGAATTTTTTCGGAAAAAAAAAAGAATTTTTTTGGCACTCGGGAGGCTGAGGCAGGAGGATTGGTGCAAGTTCAAGACCAGCCTGGGCTACAAAAGTGAGCTCAAGGCCAGCCTCAACTGCATAGCGAGATTCTGTCTCAAAAAGACACACACACAAAAAAAAAAAAAAAAAAAAAAAAAAAAAAAAAAAAAAAAAAAAAAGAAAAAAAAAAAAAGAATTATTTTTTTCTTGTTTCAGAACTTTTGTTTGTTTATTTATTTATTTTTATGGCCGGCTCAGCCTGCCCTGAGGGCAGGGCTGGCGCAGCATGTGGTGCCAGGGATTGAACTGCGGTCCCTGCAGCCGCCCAAGCTTTCCTAAGCAGGCGCTTTATTTTTTATTTTTTATTTTTATTTTTATTTTTTTCTAAGCTGGCGCTTTAGACCACTGAGCCATCCTGCTGGGCCCCTTTTTCAGATGTTTCCTCAGGGCTTGTGCCCAGCAGGGAATCCCAAAGTTGCCGACCTTCTTGGCACACTTTTAGAGCTAGTAGCCAGCTTGTTCATTCTCTGTTAAGCACAACACTGAGCTACAATAACCTTTCTCATACTTTTCTACTTTAAGTGTGTACTTCAGCATAAGAGTAGCTGGCTGGGTGGCCCAGCTGTTGCACTTGGGGGATACAGAAAGTCATCTTTGTGTTTGTCCACGTGTTATGAGGAGCAGCAAGGTGTGTGCCTATGCGCAAAAGTGTTAAACTGGGATTTATACTGTTGGTCTAGGCATCACAGGGGGTAATGTATACCCACACCATTCTTTTTTTTTAAGGTAGATTTAAAAAAAATTATTTTATTTTATTTATTTTTTTTTTGTTTCAGAACTTTTGTTTATTTTTATGGCTGCTCAGTCTGCCCTGAGGGCAGGGCTGGGGCAGCATGTGGTGCCGGGGATTGAACCGCAGTCCCTGCAGCCGCCCAAGCTTTCCTAAGCAGGTGCTTTAGACCACTGAGCCATCCTGCCAGGCCCTCACACCATTCTTCTGTAAGCATTTATTTTACCCTAAATGGAATGTGGATGTGATTCACGGAAGCTGTGCCTGGGGAAAACAAAAGCCCATCTGGGCATTTGGCCCCTGGCAGATTAATGACAAAGTGTGTACAGGACAGCCCAAACAAAACAGGTGAGTTTTATCTATGAAATTCTTTTTGATAGATTTCTGTGCATTTAAGATTTGTTTCTATTTATTTATTTATTTTTTAATTTTCCTGGTAGGAGTAGCCCAGTTCAGTACAATGGCATATGAAAAGCCAGATTTGGGGGCCTGGCGGGATGGCTCAGTGGCCTGGAGCGCCTGTTTGGGAAAGCTTGGGCGGCTTCAGGGACCGCGGTTGGATCCCCGGCACCACATGCTGTGCCAGCCCTGCCCTCGGGGTGGGCTGAGCCGGCCATAAAAATGAGTGAATAAACAAACAAAGGTTCTGAAACAATAAATAAATAAAATAAAAAATTAAAAAAAAAAAAAAAAAAGAAAGAAAAGCCAGATTTGAAAGTTTTGGAGGAGTTGGAAAGTGAATCGTCTGATCAATCACATAGGTGATGAAAATAATAATGCCTTTCATGCTGTCCATGTGAGCCAAAGCTTCTGTGGCAATGAAACAGAGTGAGAACCAATGAATACAGACAGAAGAAGGGATGCAGGCCTCCTTGATTCAGATGGCAAAGATAACACCAATGTGAGTACACATTTCACTAGTAGAAATATTGAGGAGCTTCTTGGCAGAGGTAGAACCTAAGTGCCAGAGCTGCCATTTAGTGTTAGAAAATTTCTGTAAGAGAATAAATGCTATACAATGTGAAATTCACAAATTCTGAAATACAAGTAAAATGTTCTGTATGCGCCGATAGCCATATGCAAAGATATATTTATTATGACATCTCACTAGCTGAACTGAAAGCATTCATGAGTCTGCTGTACCATAATTCCTCATGGTAATTGCAGGGGTGTAAAAGACTTATGGAAAAATGATGGGTATGGGCTTGAGGTTTGTAGAGTGATGACACTGAAGAGATTCCTTCAAAAGTGCCTGAGGTTCACTGACAAAACCGCCCACTACCACCAACAAAAAGAGCGAATAATTTATACACCATCTGAATACACGATATTCATCTACTGATGTATCATTTCATGACTGCAGTAGCTTTATGGAGTACATTTTCCCCAGACCTTCAAAATATAGCATTAAAATTTTTGTGCTTGCAGATGTGAGCCAGACTTACTATGCTTTCAATTTAGAAATTTGTCCTGGAACTCAGCCACCAGGCCCTTATTTGTGTAGTTGTAAACCAAATGATGTGAACAGATTTGTCGCTTCCATTTTGCAAAGCAATCAGAATGTGACATTGGACAATTGGTTTATCAGGTTCCAGCTGATGTTACATTTGCTAACAAAGCACAAGTAGACCAGTGTAAGAACTGTATGCAGAAACAAAGCAGACATTCCAAATGTAATGTTGCAATTTCAAAACAGAGAACTGTACAATCTCTGAATTTCAGAAAGTTTAACATTGGCTTGTATGTGGAATAAAAACAAACTGGTACTGCTGATGTCAATATTGCACCATTCTAGAAATAGTGATTGGAAAAACTTGACAAAATGGAAGCCTGAGATAGTAACTTTCAACAATAAAAGAGTGGATGTTGTTGATGAGCTGTGCAGCAAGTGTGATGTCACTTGAAACACACATGTTTGCTTCACTTGACCCTAAACAAGTGTGGCATAAACAATTTGACCCTTTACCATATAGAACTGTTAGATTTAGTGCATCCTGGGAAGGAATGGTGGCAAGAACGAGGAAAAGGTAGACAAGAGATAATAGCTGGGTCAGGCAGAGCTCCTTTCTCTCCTAGGAGGAGGAGAAGAATTTCTCAAGAATGGTAGGGCATTTATTTACACTCTTGAGAGATTGATATTAATTTTAGGCTCTCTCCCCAGCAATCAGTTAACAAGCTGCAACAGCTTGTTTACGTGCTTTAAGGAGCTCTTGTGTTCTTGGGCTGGCTTTGTCCTACACTTGTAATTATTTTCCAACTTCAGCTGCTCTCAACGGTTTACAAAGAAAACAACATGTGCGAAATATGGAGAATTTTTCTTGGAAGACTGAGAATGGAACTTGTAAGAGATCATTTACAGCAGAGGAAAAGCAAAATATTTCTGCTCAGGGAGCTACACAGAAATTGTGGAGCACCCTGGTGAGCTGACAGGTGAACAGGCAGGCAGAGCATCACAAAGACCTACTGTGACAAGAGGGAAATCAAAAAGATGTCACCTTTGCCCTGCAAGAAAGGTTAGAAAAATAAAATGAACATGTTATCAGTGTGAACATATTTGTGTATGAAGCATGTATTTTTTTCATGTGTAAAGCCTGCCTGGTGTGTGACAGTTGAAACAGACTATTTGTGTGGCAGACTTTTGTGTTTACATTATCATTCACAAAGATTTTAATTTCTAGTGTTACCTTTCAGGCTTTGTAAGCAAGTAAATAGCTGATGTGAAAGTGTTGATGTCTATTCTAAGCACTCATCACAAATCTGACATTTTATTTTATTGGTATCTTATTTTCATCCTAAGTGCAGGTTGTACAATATTGTAGGAAGCTCCTGACAAAGTAGGAAAACAACAGAGGGGACAAGAATGGCCTGCCACGCAGGAAAGAAAATCCAAGTCTCTGTGCTATCAGTGTAAAAAAGGCACATGTGCATGGAACACACAGGTGTCGTACTTGAGGACTGTCTTGAGGATGACAACTGAAGCAAAGACCTGTTGTAGAGTTCTAGGTATTTGCCTTGAAGTTCATATAGGAATTTATTTCTGATGTTATATTTAGATTTTGTAAGCAAGTACACAGCTGATGTAAAAATGTTGATGTTCATTCTAGATGTACAATAAATATTAATAACTTAATACTCTATTTTATTGATATGCTATATTTTTAACTACATATTGTATAATGTAAGAACCTCCTGACAAAACAGCAAGGCTAGCAAGATATCAAGTATGTCCTACAAAAAGTCCAGGAAGTGGGGCTGGGGAGATAGCTCTGAGGTACGAGTGCTTGCCTGGCAAGTGCAAGTTTGTGAGTTGGAACACTGGTCCTGAAAAAAAAAAAAAAAAGAAAAGTCCAGGAAAGCAAAACACCTATGCTGTCAGTGTCAGTGATATGTACATATGAAACAAGCTATTATCATGTGTGATGACTGCCTTAGGCGTGATAATTGAAGAAAGATTATGTTTTGGTAGAGCTCTATTGACATTTTCATTCTAGTTCATATAGGAAGTAATTGATTGATTGATTGTATTTTAGGGGTCTACTGGGTGTTCAAGGTCTCACAACTAGATAGACTCATAGTGCTCTGCCTGTTTACAGCTTCCTAAGAACTGGGATTACAAGCCGGGCGTGGTGGCTCATGCCTGTAATCCCAGCACTCGGGAGGCTGAGGCAGGAGGATTGGTGCGAGTTTGAGACCAGCCTAGGCTACAAAAGTGAGCTCAAGGCCAGCCTGAACTGCATAGCGAGACCCTGTCTCAAAAAGGCAAAAAAAAAAAAAAAAAAGAACTGGGATTACAGGCATATGCCACCACATCCAGTCTCAATTACTATCTCAGTGCACCTGGGGGATGGGGTGGGCACAGTAGGCCCAAGGATTGCACTCCCAGCCCTCGTGCCTGCTTGCAGGTGCTTTAATCTGTGCAGCTATTTGGCTGGCCCTATATATAGGAATTTATTTCTCATGGTTTTTTAAAGAAAACTAGAAACAGTTGATGTTGAGATTTTTGGTGTTTTTAAAATAAGCAATAAATATTAGAAAGTTAATATTTTATTGTTTTGATTTTTCCTGTTAAGTGCTTATTGTTTGATATAACAAAACTCATAAAATTAAAATGAATAATTTATCAATAGAAATAATCTAAAGAATAAATGTAGGTATTGTTCACCACAATGTGTGCCTTTATGACAGAATTAGGGGTACACCCTGCAGGATTTATCTTAGCAGTCATTTTAAGGCTTTTTCAGAGAGCCAAGGAGAGTCTTTATTTTATTTTTTTATTAATTTAATTTTTTTTTTCTTGTTTCAGAACCTTTATTTGTTTATTCACTCATTTTTATGGCTGGCTCAGCCCACCTCGAGGGCAGGGCTAGCACAGCATGTGGTGCCAGGGATCCAACCATGGTCCCTGAAGCCACTCAAGCTTTCCCAAGCAGGCGCTTTAGACCACTGAGCCATCCCGCCGGGCCCCCAAGGAGAGTCTTTAACAGTGAAGAAATCAAAGCAAAATGGGCCACACTACAGTGAGCCCTGCAGGAAGAAGACATCAAAAGCAAGATGATCTTTAAAAGCTGAGATAAGTTAGAAAAGATACTGTATTTATGAAACAAGAATAGAATCCTACAAAAGGGAAAGCCTAGGGGAACAAACTCAAGGTTTTGAAAAACTCACAACATGTTGGCACAAGCTCCATTGAAGTTTTGGTAGAGAAGGCTGAGAACATTTTCTCAATTATAGAACAAAGAGATAGAGGAAAACAGGGAGAACAGAGAAAAAAGTAGCAAATTATCTCAGGAGTTAGCACCCAATAAGTGCCTAAAAATGAGAATAGAAAAAAATAGGACCCGTGAGAAAAATTGCTAGTTCATCGCCATCATCATTACCATCCCCATCATCATCACCACCATCATCATATTTGTATAGGGTCTCACTACACAGCTCAGATTCATAGTAATCCTCCTGTTTTCAGCCTCCTCAGTGCTGGGATTACAGGTGTGTATCACCATGCCCAGACTCAATGGCCACCTCACTGAGAGTATGGGAGTGTGGCCAGTGCAGCATGTGGTGCTGGAGATTGAATCTCCCACCCCCTGAGCTTGCCTAACCAAGTGCTTAGTCTACTGAGCTATCTTGCTGGTCCTTGCACTAGTTTAATTATATGATTAATGAATATTTGTTAGGACTGAAGGACATGAATTTCCAGACTGAATGGTTTCTAAGGGTGGCAGCCTATTGGTAGGCTTTTGTGACAATAATCAGGTAAGAGGTAGGGTTCCATAGTAAGATGCCATAAGCGTAATGCTTACAATAACAACAGGTAGAAAAATTCAGGGCACTATTAAATCATGTTTTGAAGCCATTAGGAGTGATGGAGGAAACAGAGGTCAGATTAAGACTCTAAAGCAAGGAGAACCATTCTGAGATTTACTGACAATTTCTGTTAATCAGTCCCTGGGGGCATCTGATGATTCTGGGCATGAGCTCAGGATCTGAGTTTAGGCCAGGGAGTAGACTCCTATTGGAGAAAGGGAAAGCAATAAGGTTGTTAGTGATCACACAGGGATAAAGTGACAAATCTGAGGACTGAAAGAACCTCCAGCATAGCCAGTGTTCCCCACATTTTAAGACCACAGGAGACTAACCAACTACTTGCAGCACTCCTGAAAGAATAAAACATCATATCCTCATATAGCTTAAGAATCAACTTCATCTAAGGAAAGATGTCCCAAAACAAGCCAAGTATGAGAAAGAAGTCCTAGGATAGTGGTTCTCTATGGTACGTATTAGGAACTCATTGCTCGCTCCCGGCTCCACAATATCTGATATGATATTAGTCTTGGATGGGGCTCAGATATGGTGCTGCAGGTATTTGAACCATACTGAGATTACACTGTCCTAGAACAAATGTGGAGTCAATACAGAGTATCCAGAGCTGTATTTTCCCTAGCATACCAGCCCTGGGTGTAATTAGGAACAAGGGTCCAAGTTTGCCTTTGTCAGAGAAGGCACTGCTGGGGCCCGAGTACACATTTATGCAAGGCTAGAAGACAAAATTGGAAACTTGAGAGTCCTTAAACTAAACTATGGCTAAATGGCTAATCTTGCTAATAAAACACTTGCAATTTTTATTTTTAGTTTTAAAGCAGGCCTGCTTGAGGTGGTGGTGAACAGTAGCTGCACACTCAGTGTGTATCCTGTGTGAGTGCTACTAGCTCACTTGAATTTGACTACTGGTTAGTTTTTAGAGAGTATGCACCATGCTTCATACTCCATTGTATAAACAAATACCTATCTGTGTCTAAATAAAACTGTGTACATTGTAAATAATCTTTTAAAAATCCCATCATGGTGATATTTGCAGCAAGTATCTTCAGCCTTCTGACAACATTTGCGAACTTTTGCAGCTGCAAGGGTAAGAGTGTAGGGAGCTAAACTGCAAATCTCTAAGAGTAAATTTCATAAAATTTTCAATTGTGACAGAGTCTGCTCAATGTGTGTCTATAAGGAAGTGGTCAGTCTATTTTTCTTAAAAAAAGAGGGGCACTGTCCTGATGAAAGATATAATTACTTAAAGCACATAGAATTGTTTTGTACACAATATCTAGAAAAACAAAAAATTATTAGACATTACAAAGCAAAAGGCCATATAGTTGATACCTAAGAGAAAAACAAAACAAAGCAGAAAGATCACAGATAATCCAAACATTGCCATTAAGATAAAGATTTTTAAAATAATCATGACCAATGTGTTATATAAAACAAAGGAAAAGATTGATAACAGATAAAATCATGGAGAATTTCCTCATAGAATTAAAATCAAACACAAATGTGTATTCTAGAACTAAATAACACAAAAAAATTAATAGTAGACTTCATAGACATAATACAGAATTAGTAGTAAACATGAAGAAAGTTCAAAAGAAAATATCAAAGTTTAGACATGAAGAATGAAAAACAAATGAACCAGATAAAACCATAGAAATCATGTAAAGTATACTTTAATGATTTAGTATTGATATAATTAGAACCTAAGAAAAAAGATGATGAAAAAGAATCAATATTTTGAGAGATAAAGGCTAAGAATGAAAGTAAAAATTGTTGAAAGTATCAACCTACATATTCAATAAACTCAGCCAACCCAACTCCCACGTGTGTTATGCATAGAACATTGGAGTAAAAAGGAAAAGATAGAAACAGATTAGACACAAAAGACCAACAATAAGAGTAGTAATAAAATTCTCAATAGCAATAGTATAAACTAGAATACAATGGTGGACTTCCTTCAAAATGCTCAGGAGAAACTTTCTAAAATTCTATACCCAGACAAACTATCAATTAAGTGCAAAGTAAGGGTATTTTTAAACATGCAAGATGTAAAAGAATAAATATACTTATTTTATAGGAGGTTTGTTGGGAGATAAGCTTCATCAAAATGAGGGACAAAATCAAGATAGATTAAGAATTAGGATACAGAAAACGGATCAAATTGAGAAATTAGATGTTCAGGGCAGAATATCCTGCATCTCACCTCATCTGACATGGCTTCCATCTCCTTGAGTTTGGCCATGAGCTGGTTCACACTACCTCGGAGGTCCTGGATTTCCCCAGTGTGGTGTCTCACCTTCTCTTGGTACAACCTTTTCAAGAAGGGTTAAAAAAAAAGTACTGACTTTGTGATCTTGCTATTGTTAACCTCAGTCTCATCCTTTGCTAGTCAATCCTCACAGAACTAGGTAGCCTAAGATCACTGTTTTTAGTGTATCCCCAGGTCCATCCTTTCTGTTTAGGATATCCTCAGGCCAGCTCTTTCCTTTCAAATGGTTCTGAGAATTCTGCAAGGATACAGAGAGTGACTTGTTGGCTAATATTTCTTCTCAGCTATTATTTTTACTAATCTTTGACTGTTTACTAGGAACTAGTCAAGGCTCTTCACATTTTTATAAGGCCTATAATTACCTAGAGCAAGGTGGGTGCTTTGCCTTATCTCACAAATAAGTCAAAGGCTTAGGGAAATAAAGGGGCTTGAATAATTTGTGTGGGTAGGAACTATAGGGTTAGGATTTAAATCCAGGTTAGCGTGACTATAGGGCATGCATTCCTAATTAATGCACTATAACTTTTTGCTATATCTATGACTTTTAGGTGATAGAACCAATAAGCATATTCTTCTTACCTCAAGCTTTGCAGTGGACTATTTATGCTGTCATCCTGGTAGAGTATTAAAGAAAACAGGAATCTCCATCAGGTGGCCTAATCTGGATTTGAGAGCTTCTTCCATCCATTTTCCATTCCATCCAGTCATAAATCCATCCATTCCTCCAACTTCTTGTTTACTCTTCCATCCGTCAACCCATCCACAATGGCCCAAACTCCAACTCATTACTCTTCTTATCCATCCATGTCCATCCATTTACCTTCCCCATCCATTTACTTTTCTATCTCCCCCAATTCCCCTTCCACATACCCCTTCATACATTCACCCCATCCATCCATCCATCCATCCGTCCATCCGTCCGTCCATCCGTTCATCCATCTATTCATCCATCCATCCATCCATCCATCCAACCATCCATCCACTCATCCATACCATCTGACCTCCTGTCAAGTATCTTGCACATTCATTTTCCCATTGATATATTTATCTATCCTCACAAAAACTCCCTCATTCCTATTTCTTTGACATCCAACCTCTCTGCATCCATCCACCCATTCACTCATTTATCCTCTCTCCATTCTCTTTCTGTCCATACCCAGCCATCTGACTGGTCACTTAGCCATCCAATATTGATAGTGGCAGCCTGTTCCAGGCACACAGCTGGACTCTGCTTGGATGAGTCAGTCCTTTTCCCTTTTTTCCAACTGTTGCCAGTAGATACGGAGACAGGATTACAGAGAATTGCATTTGTGATTATAAATAATTGTGTGAGGGAGGAACAAGATTTATCTGTTTTGATGCTACTAGAGCAAGTGGTACTTTAGCTGGGTCTTGAGCTATGTGAAGGCTTTCATAAAGGAGAGAGGAGAGGGAAAGACAGGGCCCCTATTGGGTCCCCATTCCTTCTAGGCCTTCTGAAGCTTCCTTAAACAGGGAGATCTGGCCACAGAAAGGGATTCTTTATTCTTATTACTTTGATTTAGATGGGGACCTTCAGAAATGAAGGCCACCTCTGGAGGAGAGTGGCAGAAGAGTCATCTTGTTGGGAGGACTATTGGAGCTGGTCTTTGAAAGTCATCTTTGTCAGGAGAGATGGGTGTCCCAGGTGAGCAGTGAGACAAAGGCAGAGATTTGGGTCAGGGATGAGCTAATGAAAGAGTGATGAGGTTTGGATGTGAGGAGAGAGAGGAGGCATAGTGGGTGGTGACTGGTTGTGATGACAGCAGTCAACTGTGGCACTGGAAGAGGACACACACTCACCTGCCAGACTTCCATTTTTGATGGTACGTGCATAGAAACTACCCAGAATCCTGTGGGGTCATGGAAACAAGAATAACTGCTTGAGCCGGTGAGATAGCTCAGCAGTCTAAAGCACCTGTTTAGGCAAGCTTAGGCAACAGCAGGGATTGCAGTTTGATCCCTGGCACCACATTCTGTGCCAGTCCCATCCCCAGGACAGGCTGAGCCGGCCATAATATAAATAAATAAAGTTTAAAAAACAAACAACAACAATAAAAAACCTATATATTCTTTCGTTCCTTCCTTCCTTTTCTTCTTTTCTTTTTTTTTTTTGTGGGACTGGGGTTCAAACTCACAACCTTGCACTTGCCAGGCTAGCACTTGTGCCCTCAGGATCTCCCCAGCCCCTAAAGCCTATGTGTTCTTAATGAAGAATTTAGCAAACTATGAATAGAAGAGGGCTTTCTCAACCTGATTAATGGTGTCCATTGAAAAACTTCCAGCTAGCATCATAATGGTACAGGACTAGATGCTTACCTGCTAAGATCAGGAACAAGACAAGGAGGTCTGCTCCTGCTGTTTCTAGTTAACATTATTTTGGAGGTACTAACTCAGGAAAAAGATATAAAAGGCATCAAGATTGGCACAAAGGAAAGAGTAATACTATCTCTTTTTGCAAATGACATCATCTTACACTTAGAATCCTAAAATATTGAAGATTAGGCAACTTTCCCAGTGTCATAATGAATAAATGAGCTTAGTAGGTTTCAAAATTAATATATAAAATCAGCTGTATTTTTATATTATGGTAAGCAATAGTTTTATAACGAATGAAATGCTTACAAATAAATTTAACAAGAGAAGCACAATACTTGTACTTTAAAAATAAGGAAAAACTGTTGAAAAAATTAAGGGAGACATTGAGATAGCCACCAGTAGTAGAAAAATAGCCTACGGAATGGATTGAAAGACTCAATATTGTTTTTTTGTTTTGTTTTGTTTTTTTTGTCTTTTTGAGACAGGGTCTCGTTATTCAGCTCAGGCTGGCCTTGAGTTCACTTTTGTAGCCCAGGCTGGTCTCGAGCTCACACTGATCCTCCTGCCTCAGCCTCCCAAGTGCTGGGATTATAGGCGTGCGCCACCATGTCCAGCTGAAAGACTCAATATCGTTAAGGTCACACTATTGCCCAAATTTGTCTACACCAAAGCAACCTCTTTAAAAATCTCATTGACCTCTTTTGCTGAAATTCATATGGAGATGTACAGATTCCATTATAGGCAAAACAATCTTTGGAAAAGAATAAAGCCGGAGGATTCACACTGTAGATTACAAAATGGACAACAAGCTGAACCTGTCAATCCATAGTAGTACTGGTGTACAGATAGATGGAAAAGAACTGAGAGTTCAGAGATAGAGCCCTCACATTCAGGGTCAACTGAATTTCAACAAGGGTGCCAAGACAATTTGGAGGCAAACAATACTCTTTTCAATCAATGGTGCTAGAACAATGGGTATCCATATTCAAAGCTGGACCTGACCTTACACCATATGCAAAAATAAAGTAAAAAAATGAATCATGGACCTAAACATAAGAGCTAAAGGTAGAAAACGCAGAAGGAAACATAGGGGAGACTTTTCATGATCCTGAGTTGGGCAAATGGCTTTGTAAATACTGCACCAGAAGCATAAACTACGAATGAAAATGAGATTACTTGGGCTTCGTCAAAATTAGAAAGGTGTGAATTTACCTCACAAAATAAAAGGAAATATTTGCAAATCATAAATCTGGATGAGGGACTTATATCTAGAATGCACAAATAATTCTTATTTATACTCAGTAATAAGACAATCTGAATGAGCAAAAGATTTGATGTTTAACATCATTAATCAATATGGATTTTTTTTTTCATTTTAGGAAGGGTCTACAGGGTGTCCAGGGTCTCACTGCTAGATCAGACTCATAGTGGTCCGCCTTTTTACAGTCTCCCGAGAGCTGGGATTACAGGCATGCACCACCACGCCCAGTCTCAATTGCCATCCCAGCATGCCCTGGGGGTCGGGCCAACATAGCAGGCTGCACTAGGGAAATTTGAGTCAAACCCACAAGGCAATATTGCTTCATACCCTCTGCAGTGGTTTCTACAAAAAAAAGACAGATGATAACAGTAGTGATAGGAGAAACTGATAATGGGAAAGAAAAGTACTGGTGAGATGGAGATGGTGCTTTGGAAAACAGCTTGTCAGGTCCTGCAATAGCCAGGACTCAGTGATTCTACTCCTAGGCAAATACCCACAACAGTTCAAAGCACATGCACTCAAAAACCATTGGAACTTCCAGCACAAAAAGCCAAAGTGCAAAATCAAACAACCCTAATATCTGTCAACTGATGAATAGATATTACCCTCCCCACACAACTGCTTTTGGTCATAGAAGAAAATAAAGTCGTGATACATGCTGTAGCAAGCATGACTCTTGACAGTATTAGCGTAAGTGAAAGAAGTCACAAAGAGCATTTATAAGAAATGTCCCAAAGAGGCAACTCTCTCTAGGCAGAAAAAAATAATGGCTGCCTAGGAGGAATGTGGACATGACTGCCAGTAGATAAAGGGCTTCCTTTTAGACTGGTGAAAGTAATGGATGTACGTGCAACCTTGTGAAGCACTGAATTAAGGGCTTTAAAGGGGGAAAACTTTATTTCTAGAAATTGTATCTCAGTAGAATTGTTATTTTAGAAAATCCTGTGTTTTTTGGGGGTGTCAAGGAGACAAAGAGAAAATCAGATTCCTCAAGGAAAAATAAGGACAAGAAAACTTCCTTCCCTGTGTTGACCCGATACTTCCACTCCAAGGCCCACATGCTTGAGTGGAGTCGGGGGGGCAGCTTCTTTTGCTCGGAAGCAACCTAGTGACATGGGTGGCCGTGGAGGTGGCCAGAAAGGAGCCATGGAAACCCAGACAGAGACTGTACTAGTGATGATACAATGATTTGGGCAGAGCTTTACAGTTTCCAAAGCATTATTTAACTTCAATTTTTTTTCTTCAGCATCATCTCCTTATAGCAACCTACTCTTAGATGGGGAACCTGAGCATACAGAAGGACAGAGCCTTCCCAGGGTCACAGAGTTAGTGCCAGAGCCCTTTATGGTCCCTCCTCAGGATGGGTCAGGGCCCAGGGGTGCTCCCACCCAGCACAGGACCCTGGAGACGCACCCAAGGCACAGAGGACCAGAACACCTGTCTTCTCCATGAACTTCTGGAAGATTATCTTGCACCTGGAAGCCCAAGAAGCCATGGTCAGCAGGAGGTGAGAGCAGGCAGGTGCCTTCCCCCGCCTCACTCCCTGCTGCTTCCGCAGGCTCTTGCTTTGCCCTTCTGCTAGCCCTGCAGCCCTGGCCTGCAGGAGCCAGCCCAGTGGCCTTCTTCTTGGGGCCCTAGGATCAGCACACCCAGCACTCTCATTATGGTTTTATTTCTGTCTTTTTAGGTACCTCATTAGAGGCGGGGCCAAGGCTGGGCCCAGAGTGAGCATTAAGGAAAGGTTAAAGTTTAAACTTTAATTGGATAAATGGGGCAGATAGCTATTCAGGAGCACAAGGAATTTATAAGCGTGGAGCAGGTAGAGGAAGAGAAGGGGCTGGAGGCCTCCGTAGGAAGCAGAGCCGTGAGAAACCACAGCCCTCTCTTCCATCAAAGGACATAGACAGAAGTGACTCCATCTTAAACTCCTCTTCACCCTAGGTTGACCTCGACCCTCGCCTTACAGCAGAGGTACTGAATGTCTGCTCAGCCTAGATTCCAGGGACACCACACCACCAAGGATATTGTTTTCTTTCTCTTTCTTTTCTTTTCTTTTTTCTTTCTTCCTTCCTTCCTTCCTTTCTTTCTTTCTTTCTTTCTCTCTTTCTTTCTTTTAAATACATCATGTAGTACTTTATTTTTTGTCTTTTTGAGACAGGGTCTTACTATGTAGCTCAGGCTAGCCTTGAGCTCATTTTTGTAGCCCAGGATGGTCTCCAACTTCCAGCAATCCTCCTACCTCAGCCTCCCAAGTACTGGGATTACAGGCACGCACCACCAGGCCAGGCTCCACCACGGATATTGTATCAACAGCCAAGAACTGTTAGTTCCCCCATATACCCATTCTCCCCTCCCTTGGCAACCCCACTCTGCAACCCTTCAGGCCTTTCCTAGCACCACTTAGACTAGCCAACTGGGACGGATTGTGAGCCTTCAAGCAGGCCAATGGGTTGAAGGTCAGCTACTTCCCACAAGTTAGCTGTGGGAGGTTAGCAAATTGCTGTGCTTGCTACTTCATGCTAAAATGTACTAGTACCCCTCTGCAGGAGTAAAACAAACGTTTCCTTGTTGAGATTTCTTGAGGTCTGAGTGCTTTGTTATCAGCTCTGTTGAGCAGTCTATGTTTGAGTCTGGTGGGTGCATTCCCAACACAGGCCAGCAGAGGTGGAAGGCTGGGAACAGCAGCAGGCTGGGGAGAGAAGCCCAGCCTGCCCAGCCCTGTGGGGCTCCATCGGAAGGGAGACTCAGGCGGTCTGGAAAGGGAGCACAGGTGGGGTTTGAGGAGGCCATAGGAGGATGAACTGGAGGAGTGAAGTCACAGCGTGTTCAGAAAAAAGCCAGCTTTAGAATCTCATCCATTCTGGCTATCAGGACAAAGTCTAAGCCCATGAAGGGTTGCATGGTCACCATCTGTCCCCTGTCCTGTTTCCCTACCTCCTACTCACCTGCAGGTGCTGAACAGGACTTGCTGTGCTTGAGTTCTCAGGAAGCAGGCCAGGCAGTTGAACCAGGCTGCAGTGGAAACAGGAGGGCAGTGAGTGCCATTACGCAGACTCACTGGCTGCCCTGGAGCTAGGGGAGGTGCTGGAGCTGGAGCCCCACTCAACAGCCCCAGCTTTGGCCACGTGTGATCCCCAGGATGGAGTGAAGACAGGTCCCACAGAGGAGCACTGCTTGCCCAGCTGTGGCACTTAATAGGCAGAAGCAGTGACCTTGGAGTACAGAAAGCACTGGGAGCTTGGCAAAGGCAGGGTCCTTGTTGGCTTTGTCTCCAGGGGCCTAGCGTGGAGCTAGGGGAAAAATAGGGGTCCAGGATGGCCAGAAGTGGAAGGACACCTGGGTGGCTGGAGGACTGAGAGTGGCTGCCTGGCCTGGACGATGGATGAATAGGAAAATGGGTGAGAGCACGGAAGGAGGAGAGGATGAATTGAAGAGCAGAGAGGGTGAGCAGGCGGACAGACACCAGAACAGACACCAGCAAATACCAGGATGTGTGAACAGAGGAGGGCTGGCTGGTAAATCCTCCTTTAAGCAGCAAGGTTCCTTCCTACTTCCCCTTTCAATCGCCAGGGAGACCCTGCCTGGAAATCACCCCCAGCCCCCCATGGGAAGGCTTCAGTCTCAGCCTGCTGCTGCCTAAAAACCCTGCAGCAGGGCTGGCCTCGCCTGGCTGGGGTCCACCTGGCCTGACACTGGACCCTTTCGTGGGCCACATCGATGGCCGGGCTGGGGCTTCAGTGCATACATACACACACATCCCAGCATGGAGTGCGTCAGGCTGAGGGCTGGGGTGTTGATGCGGGCAGGCAATAGGACGGCATCATCTGCAGAGAACGTAGGACTGTTAGGGCACTGCCAACCTCCGGGGCTCAGGCTTGGTGCCAGTACCCCCACTCCCAACTCTTCCTCTTGCCACCACCCCTCCAGTGTTGCCTGTTAGACCTTTCTGAGCTGCCCACCAGCCCCCAGGTTCCCCCTCTTGGCTCACTCCTGCATGCTGTGGGCTCCTCCATCACCCTGCAGGGGTTTCGGTTTCGCTGGTTGCCCCTGAGGACGACAAGGGTCATGGTCACAATCTCATTTTAAAATTTGGAGTACATGTGACAGTGCTACATTCCAGATGGAGAAAAAGAGGCACAGGGCAATTTACAACACACCGGACTATACTGTGAGGACTGATTTCTCTGGCTGGTCCCACATCCAAGCCTCCTTTGAGGACTGGTTGCAAAGGCCAGTATGGCGAATGTCACCTAAAAGCCACCCTCCCTACTCTTGGCAGAGTCTTATTTTGTTTTATCCTCATCTACTACCCCATGTGGGTCAAGGCACCAGATTCGCTGCAGCCTGTTGTGGCCCACCCATCCCCTTGAGGAGTTGGTTTCAAGGATGGGGCATGTGCAGGGGTGAGGTGGGGTGGGGCGTGGTGACTCCGGCTGTATAGGCCTTGGGGAAATGGTTCTGTCACTGCTGAAATGAGATCCTCAGGAAGCAGTGCCCATTCTCCTTTTACCTTAGACACCTATGTTATCTAGTTGATTACCAGAGCTGTGGCAGCCCTTTTGTGACTAGGAGGGGCTAGCAGGCATCAAAGGATGGGGAATTCCTATACTCTGGAGCCACTGACTCCTTAGAACCTGCTTGTAGGTGAGATAAAACTTATTTACTTCTTAAGGCAATGTGCTACAAGCTTTAACAATTATACCTCTCTGTGTTTGTGTTTACTAAGAAAACACCCATATGCCTGTTACAGTTTGGATGTTGAGTGACCCTTCCCAGGGCTCGTGTGTGGTGCTATGGGATGGTCCCATGACCTGTGTGTGAGTGGCTAGTGAGTGATCCTTGGGTCACTGGGGATTCTTCTTGAAGAGAGTTATGGCAACCCAGGCTCTTCCCTTGTCTCTGCTTCTTGGCTCATGAGGAATTTGGTGTCCATTCACTTTCACCATGTTGTACTGCCACATAAATGACAGGGCCACCTGACCATGGACTGGAGCCTTCAGAACCATGAGGCCAAAGAAACCCTTTTTCTTCCTAAGTTAATTATCTCAAATATTTTGTGATAGGGACAGAAGGTTGGCTAATGTAATTACCCAATTATGCTAACATTATTTATCCTTTCCAAATGTACAGATTTATTTAAATATTCCTAAAGAATGTATAGCACAGCCAGGTGAATGGTTTACAGCAACTTATTATGTGTGTCAAAGCAAGTGAGAGGAAGCCGAAGCTTCCCAACACGAAGAGATGCTCATTACGATTTGGTCATTGCCTGTGGCAATAGGAGCTGAAGTATCACATTATCCCCCATAAATGTGTACAATACTTAATTAAATTAAGAATCTGTTAATTAAAAAACAGAAGGATTAACTAAAAAAATATACTTTCAAGTTATAATAGCTTCTTCCTTCACTCTTGTAGCTGTTTGTTTCTAGTACTGGAGATAAAACCCAGAGTCTCATACAAGCTTGGCAAGTGCTGTCCTGCTGGGCTCAAATTTCTGATCCTCCTGGCTCAGCTTCCTAGTTTGTTTTGCATACCTTCCTGAGATATACACACACTGTTCTGGGGCCCAGAAATGGGCATCACTTGGGTTAGAATTTCTGCCACTTGCAGCCAGGGGCCCCCTGATAGATACAGGGACAGATGTGTGCTGTTTTGTTCAGTACCCGCCTCCCTCACCAGCATGAGCTCCATGAAGGCAGGGAACATATGGCACTAGCACAACACTGCTCCCTGGCCCCTGCCCCATGCCTGCCACATAGCAGGTATACATGAAACATAAGGACACTGGACTCTCTGTCACCTCCTGGCTGGAGACTTTGGGAAGGCACCACAGGACATCTCTGGTCTGGTTGGCACAGTTGCTGCCTCTGGCTTACCTCCCAGGAGAGGACAGACCTTTAGTAAACTGTGAAGGGCTGTGCAAAGGGAGGGGCTGCTATCCTCACCTCCTGGGCCTGGCGCTGTAGGCCATATCTTCAGGCAGGACACATGGGTCCCCAGGGTTCCTCAAGGACCGTGGCGCTGATGTCTTTTTTCTAGGGTGGAGGAATGGTGATGGGATTCAATGAGGAGGATGTGGCTGCTGCCACCACCTCTGAGTGTCCCCTGGAGGGTGACATGTGGACTCACTGAAGTCAGGTGGAACTATGGGCACTGTGACCTCACAAAGTGGGTGGGCGGGGAGACCCTAGAAGCTCCCCATCAGAGGATGCCATTGTGACTACCTCTCTACCTTTAAGATGCAGAAACTGAAGCCATAAAACAGGAACAGCCATGCCGGGCCTTGGGGGTGGGACAGGGATGTGAGCTGAGGCTCCAGCTCTGGCCTGCAGGGCTCCAGCTCTGGCCTGCATTGTCCTTGCTCCCCAGATGATTTCCTGCTCACTGCCCCAATGTACCCCCCATTGCATAATTATTTCACAGTGTGCTGAGCTTTTCACTGGCAGCCATTTTGTGTTACACAGTAAAAGTCCATGTCATTTTAATAAATATGTACTACTTACTGGGGAAAATAAAAGCACAAAGGGACAGGGTTGTCTAGGGGTTTTTTATTTTAAATTTTATTTTTTTTTCTTGTTTCAGAACTTTTGTTTGTTTGTTTATTTATTTATTTTTATGGCCGGCTCAGCCTGCCCTGAGGGCAGGGCTGGCGCAGCATGTGGTGCCAGGGATTGAATGGTGGTCCCTGCAGCCGCCTAAGCTTTCCTAAGCAGGTGCTTTAAACCGCTGAGCTATCCTGCCGGGCCCTGTCTAGGTGTTTTTTGGATGCTAAAATGAGCTTACTTTTGCTTCCTGGTGGCCTTTGTTCAAAATTGCAGGCTAATTGCAGTTCCTGTGAGAAGGGGATTAATAATGTTCCCCCAAAGAGTCTGACACCCTAAAAACACGTTAAGTTTCATGACAGGGTCCAGTGAGATAGCTCAGTGGACTAAAGTGCCTGCTTAAGCAAGCTTAGGCAAGTGCAGGGACTGTGGTTCAATCCCTGGCATCACGTACAGTGCCAGCCCCTCCCCCAAGGTGGGCTGAGCTGGCTAGAGTCTGGGTATAGTGGCACACCTGTAATCCCAGAGCTGGGGAGGCTGAAAGCAGGAGGATCACCACAAGTCTGAGCTGCATAGTGAGACCCTGCAACAACCCAATATATAAATAAATAAACAAACAAATCCATAAATAAATAAAATTAAATTAAAGTTACATGGCAAAGAGGACAGGAAGGTAGAAGATAAAGTTCAGGCCACTGTTCAGCTGACCTAGAGATGGGGAGATTATCCTCAATTATCCAGATGTGCCCAGTATCATCAGAAGGGTCCTCGTAAGCAGAAGAGGAGAGACAGAGAGATGGCAGCTTGCTGGCTTTGAATGCAGAGGGTCAAACCAGGAGTCAGAAGCATGAGACAGCCAGGCTTTCCCACAGGCTCCAGCATGGAGTGTGGCCCTGTTGATATCACCTGGATTTTAACCCATCAAGACTCTGAATTGTGACTTCTGGTGCTGGCAGATTGTAAGTTTGTTGGGTTTGTTAAAAAATCAAATCTTAAAATTTATGTATTTATGTATGTATTTATTTATTTGGTACAGGATCTTGCTACACGTCTTGGACTAAAAATGTTTCTCCTGTCTCAGCCTCCTCAGTGCTGGAATTACAGGTGTGCACCACCATGCCTGGTTTTGATGGTATTATGGTTTGTGTCTAGCTGTCCCTCCAAAGCCTCATGTAAATCATGGCTTGAGGGGTGGGGTCAAAGGACCAGGACAGAGCTTGAGGGGCATGGTCAAGAGAGGTGTGAACCGTTAAACTGACAGCACGTGCTATCAGAGTGCCCCCTCTACACCCCAGGGGGCGGACTCTCAGAGGTATGGTGCCAACCACCCTGGACACAGCAGCATAGTCTTGAGGTCTTGCTATATAATTCAGGCTGCTTTGAAATATGAAACCTCGAGTAACTGTGACTAAATAAACATGTCCTTCCCTAAGCTTGTGTGTGAGATATTTGTCCCAGCAATGACAGAACAGTAGCTAAGAGAATTTGGTACTAGAGAAGTGGGGGCATTGCTGTGGCTAGACCTGACCATTTTGCGAATGGCTTATGGGAAGAGATAGGAAAGGTTTGGAGATGTCACCCACAAGACAAGTGCTGGAAGGGCCTCTGCCTTTCTGTAGGGAAGATTCTGGTCAGAGCTCAGACCAGAAGGTTGATAGGAATCCTGCCTGTGAAGACCAGACTGAGAGGTTTCTGCTGTTGCATTCCAGATCATTTGTGTTTTGACTTGACAGAAAGCTTGGCAGAATTTTGCCCATGTCCAGAGATTTTTGCCTGAGACTGAACTTAAACATGGAGGACTAATGAATCTTTCAAAGGAAATCTCAAAGCAATCAAATACTGGGGCAGTGGCATGGTTATGGCTGGGTTCTCTTAGTCAAATATATGCTGAGAATGAAGAGCAAAGAGCCCAGCAGAATGGTTTAAAATGTTGTGAGTTTGGCCAGAAAAAAACGCCAGGGAGGTTGTGGACTGCAAAGATAGAGCTGAGATCTCCATTGCCCAGGAGGAACAGGAGAATAGAAAAGATGTCCTGAAGGCATCACGTGAGGTGGCAGTTTCTCACCCTTTGCAGGCTCAGAATCCCAAATGTGAGGGACTTTGCTTTAAGAAAAAAGCCGTAGAGCCCCATATTCCACAATGGAGGTGGTGGCCATACCAGGTTCCAGAATGGAGGTGGTGGTCACACCAGATTACAGAATGGCACTGGCATAGAGAATTTGCTTCTTGGAATCAGGGTTAGAGTGTTCAGAAATCCAGGCACTCGACCCCTATAGCTAAGAGAGAAGGAAGCCTGGCTATTGATCCAGCTGGCAGCAGCCCTTGGCATCATCCATGTGGTGTTGGTTTTAGGCGCATGCAGAATGCAAGAATTCTGAGATTAAGAAGGCTTCCACCTCAGTTTCAGAAGAAGGCTTGGGAGGTCAGGCAGTGTGCCTCGAGGAGGGCAGTGTGTGATGCTGTAAGAAGCCTACTCCATGGAAAACCCAGAAGTTTGGAAAAGCCAGGAACATGGATCATCTAAGGAAAACTGCAGAAGGAGTAAAGCCAGCCTAAGAGAGAAGCCATGGGAGCTACAACCACCAGAAGTGCCATAGAGGTGGAGCCACATGGAACTCACAATTTACCACAGATTGCTTTGGATGTTCCACATAGCACTTAATGTTTGCCCTGCTGGATTTTGGACTTGTTTTGACCCCAGTAGTTGTATCCTCCTCTGCATCGCTTTTGGAATGGCAATGTTTATCTTGTGCCTTTGAATGTTGGATGTATTTAATTTTTCATTTGTATGAGGGCTCACAGTTACCTTGGATCTTGGAAGAAACTTGGGACTTGGACTTTTCAGCAATGCTGAAACTTTTAGGAATTTGGCAACTCTTAGAGATGGACTAAAATGCCTTCTGTAGAAAGGGATATACATGAGACTTTCGGGGTCTGGGGCAGAATGTTATGGTTTGTATCTAGTTGTCCACCCAAAGCCTCATGTAACTCATGGGGCTGTCAAACATGTGACTCAGGGATGGGGCCAAAGGACCAGGGCGGGGCTTGAGGGGCATGACCAAGACAAGCACAAACCATTAAACTGACAGCATGTGCTGTCAGAGCCCTTCCCCCCCTGCCCACACACACACCCCAGGCAGCAGTCTTTCGGAGATATGGAGCCAAACACCTTGGATACAGTGGCATAGTCTCGAGGCCTAGCTATGTAATTCAGGCTGCTTTAATTATAAAATCTTGAGTAACTGTGAGCTAAATAAACCTGTCCTTCCCTAAGCTGTGTGTGAGATATTTGTGCCAGCAACAAGAGAAGAGTAACTAAGACAGATGGTCAGCCTGGCGCACCCAGGTTCTGGGGCCAGCACAGCATGCAGTATTAGGGATTGGATCTGGGTCCTTGTGCTTAGACCACTGAACTATCTCTACACCCTCCCCCATTTTTCTTAAAGTTTGTGTTTTGAATCACTAAATTGGTGGTCATTTGTTATAGCGGTAATAAGAGTGGGTTCAGGGCGCCTGAGAAATCCAGGGAGGGAGAAAACAAATTCATCCTCAGTTGTGACAAGGGTTTTTCAGTTGTGCATTTATTCATTTTTTTCACTCAACAAACATGTATTAAGCATCTAGTATGCTCCAGGTATGGGGCTGAACAGACACAACTTTCATCTTGGGGATGTAGAGTGTGTGCAGAACTCTGTGTGCATAACATCTTACCAGGTACTCAGCAAACAGTACTGGACTTTGCTGGGGGAGGTGGCTTGGCACTGGGGATGAACTGATAGGAATCCTTCCTTTGTGTTACTGGATGTCAACAAAATGTCCTTTGTGTTGCAAGTGTCAAAGGAAGTATTCATGTCAATGCAAACACTGACAGTGACTTTGGTCAATATTTACAGGGTTTTTTGAGGTATGCTACTAGGGACTGAACCTGGCCAGGCCTTTGTACTGAGCTATATACCAGCCCTTTTAATTTTGATTTTTGTTCTTTTTTATGTATTTTGTATAGGGTCTCACTATGCAGCTTGGACTTGTAGTGGTCCTCCTGTTTTCAGCCTCCCCAGCACTGGGATTACAGGTATGAGCCACCATGCCAGGTCTCAGTGGCCAGCTCAGTGCACTTAGGGGCAGGGTCAGTGTAGTGTGTGGTCCTGGTGATAGAACTCCAGTCCCTTCACTTGCCTAGGCAAGCACTTGATCTATACATCTATCTTGCTGGCCCTTCCTTTAGTTTTTTTTTTTTTTTAGAATTTTTAATTTAATTTAATTTAATTTTTTTCTTGTTTCAGAACTTTTGTTTGTTTGTTTATTTACTTATTTTTATGGCCGGCTCAGCCTGCCCTGAGGGCAGGGCTGGCGCAGCATGTGGTGCCGGGGAATCGAATCGTGGTCCTTGCAGCCTCCCAAGCTTTCCTAAGCAGGTGCCTTAGACCACTGAGCTGTCCTGCCGGGCCCCCCTCCCTTTAGTTTTGAGATGAGGTCTTGCTATGCTGCTAAATTGCCCAGGTTGGGCTTGTACTCATGATCCTCCTGCTTCAGTCTCCCAGAGTGCTGAATATTTGAGCTCCTATTCATTGAGCCCACTGTTTAAGAGGTCAAGTGGATCTAAACTCAGGCATCAGTAGGCTGGTGTGGAGTCAGAGGGAGCCAAAGAGTGCTAGGGAAGCACGGAATCTTGGAGGCTTGTTGGGCATCTGGTGAATCATGCTGAGAGCTCCCTCCTGCAACTGGGCCATCACCTCTGCGTATGCACACACACACACACACACACACTCTCAGTGGGACAGCCTTCTGTATACACATGCACCTACTGTGTATACTCACAGACACAGCAGGCCAAGCCCGCACAGACACACCTACACAGAGCCTGGCGCATTGCACACACGTTGGCTTGTGTAAATTCGCTTTCACACTGAGCACCCAGAAGTCAGCATGCCAGGTTGTGATCCCCCTCACACAAGCACACACCTACCTCTGGGTCCAGCTATCCACACAAACACACGTGAGAACCTATAACTATCCATACAGTCTTCTCTCTAACACATATATATTCATGTAGGCACAAGGGCCTCACCTGCATGCTCAGTTCTTTTTTTTTTTTGGTGGGACTGGGGTTCAAACTCACAACCTTGCACTTGCCAGGCAGGCACTTGTGCCACAGAGCTATCTCCCCAGCCCCTGCATGCTCAATTCTTTAGGTCCTGCAAAGCCAGGATAAACTTTGGAGAGTGTCACATGGGAAGGGTGGTGGCCCAGGCCGCAGCCATTAAAATGTACGCTTGTAGAGGGGCTGAGTGTTGAGTGGTGGGGACTGGGCCATCCATACTTGCTCCTCTGCTCACTTTTGTGTTAAGATGCAGTGTGTGGCCAGGGTTGGGGCTCAGGCAGTGGTGGGGAATGGGGCTCAGGTAGATCCTCTGCCTCTGCTAAAAGGGTCGTATTTCTGGTGGAGTGTGGTGTCACTAGATATGAGAGGCCTCCGCCCCCTGTCCCTGGGCTTGGTGGGCGGGGTGATGTGAAGATGATCCCTGAAAGAGCCCTCCTTCCGCCCTCCTGGCCCCTGAGGCTCCGCTGGCCCTTTAGGGTCCCCCAGTGGTTGACAGCGAGGCCTGGTGATGTGGCAGACCCATTGCACCCAGGAAACCGCACACTTTGGCAGAGACCATGTTTGCAGGGAAAACACTTGCCGTGGAGCAGACCTGCTGCTCCCCACACCCTGCTGGGAGCCTCATAAGCAGCCTTCACTTGGCCCTGGGGCAGATTGGGCTGGCCTGGGGCTGAGCATTTGCCTGTCTCCAGGTCTCAAGGTAGGCCTGAAATAGGCTGGTGCCTCTGCTGGGGTGGCTGCCTCCGCCGCTTCCGGTGGAAGGCCCCCTCGGAGCCTGTGCTCACAGGAACTTCAGGCAAGGGCTACCCTACTGATCTCTGCCCTTTGTAGGGCCCTCACCTCTCCTGCTGGGAATGTTGCCTCTCTTTGATTTGGATAAAGAGCTTGGGTGGGCTGCCTTGGGAGGGCCCAGGGCGCCAGAGGAGTGGCCTAGCCCCAGGCCATTCTTCACTTGGCTAGGGTGAGGTGAGCACAGGAGCCACTCTGGGTCCTGGGGAGGCTGGATGTAGGCTGGTTGTCATGCTGGGCTGACTCCTCGCATTAGGTGACACAGTGGGCTTGGGCCTCTTCTTGTGACATCTCTATTTGGGACTCTCACCATCCTTGTCTGACATCGCATGGACCTGACAGCTGTACCATCCACTCTGTGGCCTTAGGCAAAGCTACGCCTTCTTTGGGCCTTGGGGTTGTTTCTGTACCAGATCCCCTCGTGACTCCAGAATAAGTGACCAGAGGAGCAGGGGTCATCCTCTGTGCAGAAATGCAAACAGGGCTGTTGGGGCAACAGGGGCACAGCTGAGATCACTGCGGGGCCGTGTGTCCTTTGGGCTGGAGTGGGCTATCAGCAGCCCAGGAGGGGGCATTTTTCTGGCCAGACTCCCTGATGCTTGTCTCCACCCCAGCTTGTGGATCCTGGGGCAGCGGCCAGGTGGCCATGGCTGGGGTACATCATGTGCTGGGCTTGATGCTGGTGCTACTGCTGCCCACAGTCCCTGCCTCCTCACCGGGCACTGTGGTCAGAATCAACAGGGCAGCACTGAACTACGGTAAGAGATGGGCTGCCAGCAAGTGTATGAGAGCTGTGTGTGTGTGTGTGTGCGTGCGTGTGTGTGTGTGTGTAATTGGATTTTAATCTGCCACGGTGTCCCTGGCTGTCATACAATGCCTGACACATTGTAGCTCAGTACCTGTTTTGAGGTAGACGCATGAGCCAGAATGTGTGCTCACATGTTCGTATGCGTGACTGCCACCGTATGGGCCAAGTTGGGTATGTTTGTGAGTGTGTGTCTGCCTGAGTCTGTGCCTTGCGGAGATGTACTCACCATATGTGTGGGTGCTGGGGGCACAGGCTGCATGTGTGTCACAGGCACATGTGTGTGTTATATCTTTGTACAGATGGGCTAAAGAGAGGTGCATCAAGCCCTGTGCTATAGGGAGGTAGGGCCCTGCTGGGCTCAGCATGCGGGAACCAGCCTCGTCCTGGGCCCACTGGGGCCAGGTGTCTGTCCTACAGCTTTGCTGATAGGTTGGAGGATGGTACTAAATTGCATCCCCAGCCCTTTTTTATTTTTTCAGTCTGAAAAATTTTAAAATATTTTTTCAGGGATTACTAAGTTGCTAATCTGTCCAGGCTGGGCTCAAACTTGTGATCCCTTGCCTTTCAGGAAAGTTTTAGGGGCCCTACCAAGGCAGGATCAGTCTGAGGAATCAGGGAACATTTTCCCAAGACCTGATCAAATTTAGATCACAGTTGGGGGGACTCAAGCCAGATAGTAGAAGGGACTTCCAGTGGTCCAGGCCACAAGGCCCCGAGTCCATGGCTCCAGGAAGCAGCAGGGTCTCCCCCCACCTCTGAGGCACACACAGCTGTCCAGGACCTACATCCGGGCAGATGGGAAGGCAATGAAAGCTGTCAGTGATCCGTGCCACGGTGTGATTCCACTTGCTGCATGCCGGTTCCTGCAGGCAGGGACACAAGGCTCACTGCCCGCTGCCACCCTTACTCTCTGCCCATGCTGCGCAGGCCTCCTTTGTCCCCAAAGTCCTCCCTGGCACATCTGCCTGTGTTTGTTCTTGGCAGAAACCCAGCGGGCAGCCTCACTGCACACACTGCCTCGAGGCCTGTGCTGGTGACTGTCTCTGGGTCCTCCCCACCCCAGAGTTCAGGCCCCAAGCCAGGGAGACCTGTGAAGGAAAGAGTCCAAGGTCGGGGTCTGAGTCACACAGCTCAGCTGAAGATGGTCAGGCTGGAGAAGGGCCCTGGGAACATGGAGAGCTGTAACCAGGGAAACCGAGGCCCACAGAGGCTCTGTGATTTCCTGTCATTCCATAGCAACTCTGAGCTTCTTTACTGCTAAAGCTTTGTTCTCTTCCAGTACCATAGCCCCTCACTTTAACTTTTGCCTTGACTTGTTTCTGAGTCCTGAGGGACAGGTGAGGGTAGAACTCTGAAGGTGCAGAGCTCCCCCCTGGTCAGGTGGCTGCCCTCCCTGCAAGACAGGCATAATGACAGAGGGAGAGCACTCACAATGTGCCTGGCACACCAGTAGTGCCGCATGACATGCACCACAATTATAAAAGACCCATGGTGACAGTCTCATCACACAGTCTCTGCAATGGCTGTGACAGATGCCATTATAATCATTACACATTTATAGGACCTGAGCACAGAGCAGCCACACAGGCAGTGAGTAGTAGGGTCTGGCACCCTGAACCTGAGGTACTTTAGTGTGCCCAGCCTCTGGGTGAGGCTGCTATGTCCCTCCCAGAGGATGTCTTCCTGGCCATCAGGCTTGGGGAAGGCTTCCGAGCAGACAGGAGTTATTGAGAGCCTGGAACTAGGACAAAGAATTTTATTGTCTCTGAGGAATGGATTGGCCTAGCAGAGGCAGAGGTGGAGGGCAGTGTGAGCCACCCGCTGTGGCCCGGGTGGAGCTGGCATCCTCCCTGCACAGGCTCGTGGGGAGCCCATCCCTCTCTGTATCTCAGTCCTCTCCTTGAAGGGCACAGCACGGAGGGTGGGTAGTGTGTTCTGCTGGTCTTGAGGCCAGCCTGACCACACCGTGCTCTGGCCCTGCAGTGTCGGATGTTGGGAAAGTCCCTCTCCAGCGGGCCATGAAGGTCATCGTTCCACCCTTGCTGAACTGGAGTGGTGAGATGCTTCAGCCCACCAGGTGAGTGTTCCTGCTATAGAGAAGGAGCTCTTGCCACCAGGCAGAATGTCCCTGCTGGCCAGGTGAGTGCTTTAGTGCACCAGGAGGGGAGGTCCTATAGGAATGCCTCTTCCAGCTAAATGTCCAAGTAGGGCCTGCTCCCAGCCCCTGGACACCAGGTCCAGGCCATCAAATGAGTGCAGTCTTCTGTAGTGAGTCCTCCCCTCACCATGTGAGGTGCTCTCCCCCAGATAACTGGTTACAAAATTTAGGAAGTAGGACAAAGTTGGGGGTCTGGTACCTCTGAATTAGTGAATTTCAGAGGCCAAGACTGTACTTCCTGGGTCTACAGAATGCAAAACTCCTGTGGCTGCTTCCTCTGGAAGCTAGATGCTGAGCTTAGACAGAAACCTGAGCCTAATTCCTCTCCCTTGTAATGCACAGAGATTCAGAGATATAGGGATATGAGACGTCTCAAACTCAGTTACCGCCAGTGGCTGGGATGATTGTCCTCATGCATGTGAGAACACAGAGTCACTACTGACAGATTGCTGGGTTCCTGAGAGCATCCATCCATCCATCCATCCATCCATCCATCCTTTTTTTTTTTAATTTTTTTTATTTATTATTTTTATTCTTGTTTCAGAACCTTTGTTTATTCACTCATTTTTATGGCCATCTCAGCCCACCCCAAGGTCAGGGCTGGCACAGCACGTGGTGCCGGGGATTGAACCGCAGTCCCTGAAGCCGCCCAAGCTTCCCCAAGCAGGGGCTTTAGACCACTGAACCATCCCGCTGGGCCCCCATCCATCCTTTTTAATGATGGTAACAATAGGACTTCATTTTAAGCCCCTGGAGCACCCAGCAGATGCCCTGCCACCCTTAGGTCTCTGCAGCCCTTTCTGGGCTGGTGGCACCCCCACTTTGGGGGCAGCATTTGTAGATCCTGAAGCACAGCTGGGATGGTTGTGCAGCCAGCAGTGTGGGCTGTTAGCTGAGGAGGGTCATGGGACTGTGTCACCCAAGACTATAGTTTTCTGAGGCTGGGTTTGATGTGACGTTTATACTTTTTTTTTTTTAATTATTTTTTATTTTATTTTATTTTATCTTTTTCTTGTTTCAGAACTTTTGTTTATTTGTTTATTTATTTTTATGGCCAGCTCAGCCTGCCCTGAGGGCAGGGCTGGCGCAGCATGTGGCGCTGGGGATCAAACCGCAGTCCCTGAAGTGGCCCAAGCTTTTTTAAGCAGGTGCTTTAGACCACTGAGCCATCCTGCCGGACCCAGTGACCTTATACTTTATACCATTTCGTGGTATCTAAATTTCCCCCTCAATCACTCTGCAAAGAAAAAAAAATGATGACTTTTACTTATGAAAGAGAAAGTCAGGGTCACTGGGGAGAGGTTAGAAGGAGTGGCCCTGGACAGGCAGCTTTGGAGGGAGTAAGCTCCCTGCTCCTGGACGGTCACATGCCACAGGGGCTGCCTAGGGTGCTCCAAGGGGGTTTTTGCCTTTGGTGATCTTAAAGTCTCTCTTGCCCACCTTCCCAGCTTCTCAGGCTGCTCCCAGGAACTGTCAGAGACCCACACAATCATCTTGCCCACGTCCTGCTAAGGCTGGGGCCCTCTGGTTGTCTTCCTCTCCCAGGGGTTGTCCCTGGCTTGCATGCTCACCATGACAGAGAGCTCAGCACCTCTCCTGCACCTCCTGGTTCCAGTGTCTGAAACCCTGCTTTGTCACAGGAACAGTGGCTACCCCCAAAGTTGATTTCATGGTTTAAAGGGGGGGGGGGAGCACACTGTTATCTTGATTTCTACTCGGCAGGATCCAGGTTCTAGATGTCCATGTGCTCCACCTTGACTTGAAATTCATTGCTGGTTTTGGGCTACGTCTGATAGCAACAGCCAATTTTACCATCAAGGTCTTTTGGTGAGTGAGCCTCCTCGCAGGGGGAAGGGTTTCAGGGGTGCACCAGGAGCAGAGAAAGGAAAGGGGTCAGCATCTCCTCCTGGCCTCTCAGTGCCACCCTGGGAGGCAGCTGAGGCTGTGAGAATCAAGTCCCCAAATCCTACTCGATGCCTGCAGGGCCTTCACTGATCCAGCTCCATGTTCACGTCTTTGTGATGATACTTGGCAGTGAGGGGATTATTGCTGAAGTTCAGCACACAGTAGGTGCTCAGCAAACAGCTGTGGGAATGATTTCTATGCCCCAGGCAGCTGGTGTTACCATAAGTTCTGAACCAGTATTCTAAGAAACTTCTGCTTGGTACTGTGATGCCCTGAGTCTTATGGCCAGGCCAGGGCTAGGTGCCTTCATGTGGCGACCTCCTGGGGGAACTCAGCACAGCCCTGAGAGGCAGGGGCACCTATCTATGTCCATGGCAGTGCTCAGTACGGCAGTGCCAGCCGGGACTCACAGCCACCTGCAGCAACATCTGTGGCCCCAAGTGGGGTTGGGAGCCCTGGGTCTACCCAGGTGCGGCTGTCTCATGCTGGGCGCAGCCTCCTGTGTCAAATGGGGGATGAGCTGGCTCAGGATGGTGGGGTGGGCCCTGCTGGGTGGCACTGCTGGGACTCAAGCTGTGGTCCCTCCCTCCAGCATTCCTGAACCTCTGGAGATGGTGCTGCCCATGACACTGACAGCAGATGCCCACGTGGTTCAGGGTCCCATCAGTACCCCAATGGTCAGCATATCTGCCTGCTCCCTGCTCTTTAGTCCAACCAGCATGCTCAATGGCAGTAACAGGTGAGTGCGTGGGGGTGCAGGGGCCTTTCTGCCAAACCTGGGGTGCTGCTTCTCAGCTGAGTCACAGGGGAGGGCCTCACCTGAGGGACAGCCCCTGTTCTGGCCTTTGACAGTACACTCTAGCCCCAGAGTGTCCTCTTCAGGGAGGGTCCTGGGTGGGTCAGGCCAGCTCCAAAGAGCATTGAGGTCACCTGTTTTTCCAGCCGAGATGGGAAGCCAGGAGTCCAGGGAGGGGTGTGGACCAAGAGCTGAGTCAGGAGGTTGCTCATGTCTGCACAAAGCATAGCAGTAGTAGTCACTTTTAGAGCACCTACTATGTGCTGGGCTCTTTATGGTGATAATCCTCACTGAGACCATAGTAGGTGTGGTTGTTCCTTTCATTTTACAGAGGCACAGAACAGTGAAGTGCCTTGCCTGAGGTCACAGCTAGATTTAAACCCAGGGAGCCTGACTAACTCACTGCTTGGGATTGCCTCATATCATGTCTACTATATCTGCATCTTCTTCCTAAATGGGGGCAGGCTGAGCATTTTATTTTTTATTTTATTTTATTTTTTTCTTAGTTTTGTATATTTTATTTATATATTATTATTTAAATTTAACAATGGCGTGGTGGCGCACGCCTGTAATCCCAGCACTGGGGAGGCTGAGGCAGGAGGATCCGTGCGAGTTCGAGACCAGCCTGGGCTACAAAAGTGAGCTCAAAGCCAGCCTGAACTGCATAGTGAGACCCCGTCTCAAAAAAGACAAAAAAAAAAAAATAAATTTAGCAATGGTTATATTACATATTTTCATCATCAGATCAGTTTAGATTAATAGATACAGGAATATAAGATTGATCAAACAATTAAACATTAACACTTTCAATAAACATTACTTTTTATTTTTCTTTTCCCCTTTCATCTTTTAACAGTTGACACATTGCATATTGTCAGGCTGAGCATTTTAGAGTCTTAAAAACCTATGTCATATTTGTGCATCTGGAGTTTGTCCACATAGAGGTGTACTTTCTTTCTTTCTTTCTTTCTTTCTGTACTGGTGATTGAACTCAGGACCTTGAGCTTGAGGTGCTCATGCTGCTGAGCTATCTTCCCAGCAAGAGTGATGTATTCTGTGGTGTGCTGGGATCATCAGGTTCAGCCCACAGCTGTGGACCATCCTGTGGCAGGGGCTGCTTCCCACTTAATGAAGGGGAAATGGAGGCCCCAGGTTGATGCTATAAAAGTGCAGATGCCCGCCTCTTGCCTCCAGGGGCCTTGGGGATCTTGGGTGTTGCTTCGATCAGCATCTCAGCCCACAGGGGACACAGGTTCGAGTCTGCTGAGCACTGCTGACTTAGATCATCTCTTGTTCAGTAGAGAACCGAGGTCCATGGCTAGGTGGGTCACAGAGAACTGGAGCAGAAGCAGCCCTGGAATCCCACCTCCTGCCCCGCCCTCCTGGGCACAGAATGGTCACGACAGGGTTGTGTCCTAGCCGGGCTTTTGCAAGGTCCTTTGTCTCTCCTGAGCCTGGCCTCAGTTGTCACATTCTTGGCACTGCCAGACCCTGAGGCATATGATTCTCTTCTTTGAGTCTCAGTTTCTGTCTGTGCAGGTCTGGGCATAGAGATTCCGGGGCCAGCTGGCGCACAGTGGGATCCCAGGTGGGAGGCACTGGGTCCCTGGCTCAGGACGAGGCGCCTGCCCCAGCCTTGCAGCCTTGATGCGAGGCAGGCTGCAGCCTGAGGACCCTCCATACCTCTCCTCTTTAGCACCTCCCCCTCGTTGCTGGTCCTGGTGCAGAAGCACATTAAAGCTGTCTTGAGCAACAAGGTAAAGCGCCTCCAGTGGATGACCCCAGAGGGGGTCATTGCTGACCTCAGAGGTATGGGGAGCAATGGTGGAGTTTCGGCAGTGGGGAGGGGTCACTTGGGATTATCTGTGTGGGTGCATTGCTGGGGCTCTAACCCAGGGCCTCAGTATGCTAAGTGTGTGCTCTACTGTTATATTACAGGTAGTCCCACTTCCCTTGGAACTTTTTTTTTTTTTTAAAAACAGAAGATCTTAATAGGAGGGCTCCAGTTTCCCCCTGAGGACATGGAACAGGCTGATGCCATGGTCCAGAGAGGGCTGGAGAAATCCTATGGCCAGAGGAGAGGGAAGTTTGTCCTCTTGGGGCAGCCCCTGGGTTCCATGTTAGAGGGCAGGGCCAGTGTTTTCAGGGGAGACAAGGCAAGAGTAGCAAGGACCTGGCTCTGCTTCAGTTGCTCAGGAGGGAAGACCAGCTCTCCTTGCGTGGTGGCCCGAGGGACAGCATCTCTCACAAGGTCAGCCACATGCAGATAAAATTACCTGCAATAACCTCAGTAGATATTGATCTAGACTCCTTTTCGATATTAGGGCCCAACCGTGCCCCAGGCAGCCTATGGAGGGACCCAGATTCTAGCTCACCGGTGAAATTGGACCAAGGGCAGCCACAGTACACAGCCGGGGGACCAGAGGGTGGGGAAGATTACGATCAAACCCAGCCAAATCTGGCCCCGGAGGGAGCCCTCCTTCCCTTTCTCCCCAGAAGGGCAGTAGCAGAGACAAAATCAGCCCCTGCATGCCACTCCCTCCCTCCCTCCCACCGAGGTGGGGGAGCAGAGGCTGGAGGGGTGTGGGTGACAGCTTATCCTGCAGGCTGCAGGCTGTGTGTGGGCTAGCCTGTTGCTCTAGCCTCCCTCTGGGCTCTCTGGCTGCCCTCACAGCTTCTCCAGGGCAAGGGGCTGGCTGCAGGCAGGAAGGGAAGCTCTGTCTTTTTCCTCCTTGCCCGGCCCAGGCTACGAGTGTCCCCTTGCAGTCTCTTCTCTGCCATCATCTTCTGTCATGCTGGGCCGGAACCCAGGATGCCTCTCTGGCTCCTCTCTGTGCCCAGAGAATCTCCATTCTTCTGGCTGTCACAGTGACCAGTGGGTCACTACCTGCCACCCTGGGCCCCACCCTTGAAACAGATGGCCCTCTGTACCCTGTGACAGTAGGGTGCCTGCTTCAGTTGCTCAGCCTGCTGGTGGCCACCGTGACAGCTTTTCCTCCATGCCTGTGGGCCTGCAGTGATCTCACCAGGCATGGGACCCAGAGGAGGTGCTAAGAGAGGCCGGCTTGGTGGGGAGGAAGGAGGGCATCCAGGCTTGCAGTGCCAGCAGGGGAGACCTGCCTCTGCAGGGACACTGGGTCTCTGTACCCTCTCTCAAGCAGCTCTGAGCGCCCCTGAGCACAGCTTCTTCTGTCCTACCCAGGTGTGCCTGAGCATCTCTAACCTGGTACAGGACCTCAACATCCACCTGGGCACTTTGATTGGTAAGACTGGGACCCAGAGGACTAGGGAGGGCAGGAGTGCCCCAGAACTCTTTAGAAACTGCTTCTTTGTCAGGGCCAATCTCTGGGAGATTAAGTAGGATATCTATATTGTGGGCTCTCCAGAATGCATGATTATTCATGGAATCTAGGAACCTCCATATTCTAGAACCAAGTCTTTGATTCTAGAATTTGCATATTTTAGGTCTAATCATCCCAAACCTAAAATAATATCAAGTCTTCCAATGCTGAATCTTAATATTGGAGAATCTTAGCACTAGCAAATCGGAGAATCTGGAGTCGTTCACACTTCGGTGTGCTGCCTCAAGGTCCTTCCTTGTAGGACGTGTTTGTGGGGGGAAGCACCCATCTGTGGTGACAGGCAGGACTGGGCCCTTGCTGTGTGTGTGTGTGCATGCCTGGTGAAATACCCCTTAGAAACAGCAGCTAGCTTCACAGCATGGCCAGCCCTATTTAACAGATGAAGAAACTAGGGGCAGCCTGCCCTCGGAACCTGCGCTCTTCTCTAAGCTCTAAAACCACATGCTTGAAAAAAAGAGGACAGGAAACTAGCTTCACTCCCGTGAGAGGAGAGAGTTGGGGTGGGGGTGGGGAGAAGCTTTCCTCTGCATAAGAATATATTTAACATGAAGTGCATGTGAGATTCGGGGTTGTGCTTTCCATTTTAAAAATATTTGCTAAGTGTTCATGAATGTGTATTATTACTGTTAAATTTTAATTTTCCTGGGGCAACTCAACCCTTCAGTGTGTGGCTGTCTGAGCTGTGGTGAGCAGAGTCCTGTCACCCTCAGCCCCAGGATCCTGAACCTCTCAAGGGACCCCAGAGCCTTCCAGGCTGTAACCCTCTCCCCCAAACTGCTGACCTGTAGAAATGAAATTAAACTTGGACAATAGAAAAGCAGGAATCTGGAGTTAGATAAACTTATATATTTGACAATGTGTACTTACATATTTTACGTAATTACATATAAAATATTAAATATATTTATATATTTTATATGTAAATAAACCAACTGTGAAACTATACAAACTATATAAAATAGACACATGATAGGTACTTAACAGGTGTACAAATGCATACAAACTCTCCATGGACAGGCATGCAGATAGGCATCCATAACCGCAGTCACCCAGAGCCAGGGTGTTGGAGTGGAGTTGAGCCAGGCTCTCCTGATGGACACTGGGGCTGCATCTCAGATGGCCATGCCCTCAGCCACCTCCAGGGACCAGCTTCCCATAGAGGCTCAGCTGTGCTGTGCGACCTTCTTGGGTGCGACCTTCCACACCTCGAGCATTCTCAGCTCAGAGCCACAGCTCTGGGGCCGGACTGGCCAGGTTCATAATTTTGGACAAGGTGGAGCCTCACTCAAACTCCGTGTGTGTGTGTGTGTGTGTGTGTGTGTGTGTGTGTGTGTGTGTGTGTGTGTGTACATGCGTGAAAGAGCCACATGGAGTCTGGTGATTGAGTGAACCGGTCTGAGTTATGTGTTAGGACCCGAGTAGCCCAAGTGCTTTTCTTTCTCTGTTCTTCCCTGTTGCCTCTGTTGGGGTATTCCTTTTGTCCTTCTGATCTGGAGTCACGAGAATTCCACTGATGGGGAAGACAGGACACATACTTGCTAGAGCTGTGTTTGAGCTAAGAGCTGCTAGGCTGCACTCCGTGGCGGCTGGACCCTGGATGTGTGCTCTTCGTCATGTCAGCATGCTCCCTCAGGGGCCCTGCCCACTGCTGGCTACTCCAGGTGGGCAGATGGTTTAGCTTTCTGGATAGACAAGGTGCTGTGGATACCATGAAGCATGCCGCTCTTCTCCATTCTGGTTTTATTAAGGCCTTAGCCCTGTGGGTCCTGAGTCCCAGATTCGCTACTCTGTGGTCAGCGAACCTGTCGTCACTGATGACTACATTGCCTTGGATGTCAACGTAAGCACTTCCTTGTTAGCCCAGAGCTGGGGAATGAGGATCTCTGGGTCCGTGATATCCAGAAATGTCCTGAAGGAGCAGAAATTTAGGGAGCTGAATTTTGGGGACAGTGTGGCATGAAGACAAGAGTGTGTGGCTATGTGCCACATGGCATCTTGGGAGGTGGCAGGTTCAGTCATGGGGCCACCCCTTCTTGAGCTCCTATCCCTCCCCATAGGCCATCCTCTTCCTATTGGGCCAGCCCATCGTCCTGCCCCCGGATGCTGCCTCCTTCGTGTTACCCTGGCCTGTGGGCACCGAGGATGCCATGGCAACCGTGGGCCTCTCCCAGCAACTGTTTGACTGTGTGCTGCTCCTGCTGCAGAAGGCTGGTGCCCTCAACCTGGATGTTACAGGGGAGCTGGTGAGGCTGGGCCTGCTGCCCAGGTCATGTGGGATAGGGGTACCTTGTGCCCAGCCCCACAGATGCCAAATGGTGGCAGAGAGGGCAGCTAGAGTATAGGGCCATGGGCCCAGTGGGGTCCATGGAGAAGGATTTCTGGTGGCGAGGGGCAAGTGGTGGTCTGGCAGGGCGATGGCTGCCTGTGAACCTGACATGGTGGGGCTGATTTCAGAATTCCGACGACAATCCACTGAACACTTCTGCACTCGGCAAGCTCATCCCTGAGGTTGGTGACACTGCTGGCCATTTCAGTTGTTGAGATACAGGATTGGGGTCTGTAGGCTGTGTATGTCATGTACCTAGATCTGGTCCCTGGGTTCTAGGACAGCCTCTCCCTCGGCACAGACTTCACATTCTTTCTCCAATCTACTCCTGCCCAGCTTCCTTCTGTCTGCATGTCCTTTTTCCTTTTGTCCCTGCTGCCTTGAAGGCACAGCTCAGGAATCTCCTCCTGGGGTGGTGGGCAGCCACACTGTCTGCTCCAGGGGCCCGGGCTGGACCCACCTCTGTGTGTAGTCCAAGGTAGCACCGTGGTGGCTGGAAGCACTGAGTGGCTGCATGTGCAGCCTGTGTGCCCTTGAGCAGTGGACCCAGCAGAGCCTTCTGTCCTGCTCTGTCTGTCACCCCAGGTGGCCCGCCAGTTTCCCAGCCCCATGCCCCTGGTGCTCAAGGTACATCTGGGTGCCACGCCTGTGATCACGTTCCATACCCACAATGCCACACTGCAGCTACAGCCCTTTGTGGAAGTCCTGGCTGCGTCCTCTAATTCGGCTTTCCAGTCCCTCTTCTCCCTGGCGGTGGTGAGCAAAGGGGCTGGTGGGGCTGGCTGGGAGGGACTGACTCTCTGAGGGGAACTCCTGTCCACCCCCATGTGTTGGTCTCCCACGCTGGTGTCCTGCATCTTGACTTGAACAAAACATTCCCACCTCAGGCCCTTTGCCCATGCCGCGCCCTTGGCCTAGGGCTCTTCCCTCTGGGTCTCGGCATGGCTGGTTCCTTCTCACCTTTCAGTTCTCAGCTTAAATGTTGTGGCTTCTTCTGGGAAGCCTTCCTGGACACTCCCTCCCACTGGGAGAGAATGTCCTCTTCTACCCTCTCCAAGCCACTCTACCTTCACGACACCCTCACTGTCTGAAAGGGTTCCACCGGTTGTTTCAGTTATGGCTTGCCTCCCCTGCTGGCTGGTGGTGGGTTTGGAGGGCAGGAACCTCATCTGCATTCTTTACACTGCATTGAGCCTAGCATCTAGCAGCTGTTCCCCAAACTCTTATGAGTGAGGTGAAGTGGAGTTGGGTGCCTTCTGATCCCGCACTCTTTGTGTGCCCAGGCAGTGAACCTGAGCCTGCAGCTCTCCGTGTCCAACGTGAAGCTCCGGGGTGCCACGTCTGTGCTGGGGTAAGCCAGGACCTGGTAGTCTCAATCTGTCCTCTGCGTAAAGACCCTTCCTTGCCCCAGGTCACAGAGCACAGCTGGGAGTTTGGTGCACTGCAGCACGAGACCCCCCACTTCTCTTTCAGGGACATCCGGCTCATGGTGGCTGCCTCCAATGTGGGCTTCATTGATGTGAGTGGGGCTGAGTATCTAGGGCCCCTGTGGTCTGGGCCATGTGGGCACGACCTTTCCTTCTGCCTGTCCATCTGTCACAGTCTTCCTGCCCACAGAGTACCCACTGCCTGGGGACTCAGGAGCCCGACCCTTCAGTCCAAGTCCACTGGTCAGTGGGACATGTCAGACAGCAGGACTAATCCTTTAGTCATGCTATGGAGTTAGGTCCTTGGCTCCTGTGTGTCCATTTGAAGGCTGGTCTGTTGGTCATTGTGCCACAGGCCTTCACTGTCAGTCTGCTGAGCATCTGGTGTCAAGGACTCTGCTAACCAGTCCATCTCTTGGTCATACTGTATGTCAGCCAATCGGGTTTGTCCATTAGTCTTTGTTCACATGGTGTGTCAGCCAATCAGGACTCAGCTTTCAGGCTCCCCCTGGGCATGTGCTATCCTTCCAGGTTGTGGTGTAGCTGAGCTCCACCTAAACCCAAGAAGGAATGAATGCCTGTATATCCTTCTGTCCATCAATGTAAGTGCCTAACTGTTTGTCTCTTCTACCCACTGGCTGTCCTGGGTCTGTGGCCCAAGGTGGAGCAAGTACACACACTTGTGGGCACCCTGTTTCAGAAGCCACTGCTCGATCACCTCAATGGTTAGTGTTGCTCCCCTCAGCCAGGACCTCTGGCTACTCCTCACCCCATATCCTCTCCTTGCTACCTCTGCCCCTACCCATTTCTCTGAGATTAAGAGGTGGTGTAGAGGTCTAGCTGGCCAACTGGGCATTTGACACACAGCTTCTGTGTAATCTTCACTAAGTTCCTTTCCCTCTCCAAGCCTCAATTTTTCCTTCTGTATAATGGGCACTATAATGGTGGCACCTATCTTTTGGATTCCATGGTGCCTATGTGGAGCTGGCACGGGACTGCCTCCAGGGCATGGTTTGGTCCTACTTCACACTGAACTTCCCTGTTCTCATCTGCAGCTCTCCTGGACATGGGAATTGCCCTCCCCAGTGTGGTTGATCTCTACTACGCCAACCCTGAGGTTTTTGTATATGAGGTGAGAGACTTGGGAGGGGCCAGCTGGCATCCTCTGACATTGGCATGGCAGGGGGTGCCTCTGGGGCACAAGGTGATGTATTGGGGTCAGCCAGGCCTGGGTGTGCACTCTGCCCTATCATGAGTACACTATGCATCTTAACTGTAGTGAGATGGAAGATTCAGGACACTGAAGACCCTGTAGGGCAAGCTTTCTCTCCCTCCTCTGGTCCTCATGCAATATTGCACCAGGGCCTTTGGATCTTCCACTGTCCCATGACTCTGTACCATGGTATGGTCTTGTTGGTGTCTCGGGTGGGTGAGAGAAGGGCTCCTTCTGGCCTTGTAGACAATCTCTAGTGGGCTGCATGGTAAAAGGAGTTTTCCAGACCTTCTGAAGGTATTGTCCTTATATTTGAACTTGTAGTCCAGTAAGACATTCAACCACAACACAGCACAGGGCGAGATCCTACAGCTTCTTCTTCTTTTTTTTTTTTTTTCAATTCTTTTATTGTTTAAATTTAACAATGGTTATATTACATATTTTCATCATCGGATCAGTTTAGATTAATACATATAGGTATATAAGATTGATCAAACAACTAAACATTAACCTTTCTAAATCCACATTACTTTTTTTTTTTTT